>CAWZYM010000071.1:45000-177500 GCA_963966185.1 Rhabditoides inermis | reverse complement strand
AAGACGACGCGCGATCTGCGAGCTGCAAGCGATCGATAAATCAATGCCAATCAATACCACTCAATACGCGCATACCGCAGGTAGTACGCGTAGAACTCGGCAGTCATCGGACACCACACCTCCGCACATTGCACCTGAAAGAAATCAATCAATTCTCATCAATATCCAATGGGTACCTTGGCAATGTGGCCGGCCTTCTGCAGCTCCATCCAGTTCGCCTCGTAGATCTTAGGACCTGAAATCGCAAATTGAACAATGATGACAACAACAACAACAACAACAACAACAACAACAACAACAACAGCGGCTTCTGTCCATCCTCGTCTTTTCACCCACCAATGAGGAAGTTGAGATCAGTGATCTTGTCGTCCTCTCGGACGAGGGTGGCAGTCAGTCCCAGCTTGCAGTGAGCCTGTACAAGAGTCAGCACGCGACGGAACATCTTCGCGGGAATCGTGTGCACCTCTGAACAGCGGCCATCTCTCTCTCTCCCTCTCTCTCTCCCTCCCTCTTTCCCCTCCCCCCTCTCCCTCTCTCTCGCCCTCCTCCCTCTCCCTCCCTCTCTCACCATCCAGCAGCACTATTCCCCACTCCTGTGACTCGATGTACTTCATCGCCTCCTCTGCTTGGTACGTCCTTTTTCCAGAATAGGCCACCATAGAGTAGGTGGAGATGAACACAACAGGCTGCAAAACACAAACTACACACTCATCAAAACACACAACACACACCCTGTTGGCGTCGTTTCCCACTGGGATCGGATCTCTTGCCTCTCGCGTGAATCGAATCAGCTGTTTATCCTGGATCGTCGACCAGAGCTGAATGATTATAAATCAATACAATTCGATCAATGAATCTATACCTTAAACTGCGCGCGCCACTGCTCCACCGACACGTTAGAGGTGGCGAGACAGAGGCAACTGAACCAAAAAAAATAAATCAATCAATAAATCAATAACCAACCGTTTGTTGACGGTAGTAGCCGCGGTCACTCCAACCAGAGTCTTTCCGGCACCGCATGGAAGCACAATCACACCAGATCTGCAAACGAAAATCAATACGATAAAAAACTAACTCCAAATGAATGGACTCACCTGGCGCGGCTGTTTCCGAACATCTTGCGGAGGCTCTTCTCCTGGTAGGGACGGAGGGTCGTCGACGGTTTCAAGTCAATGCCTGCATAGACAGACAAGTCAGTAGCCATACAATACAAGCAACAGTAAGTACATAGGCAAAAGTGATACTGCTTACCGAGGTTGGGGTTGAGCGTGTCGTTTCTGAAGTCATATTCGGCCAGAAGAGGGTACTCCAACTCGATACAACGCTTCTGCACGGTCTCGATAGTGTTCTGGAAGAAGAGAGGGGTGAGAGAGAAGAGAGAAAGGGCAGAATGGTGAAAGTCAAACAACGAGACAGACCGACCTGCTTGATCTCGAAGGTGAGCAGCTGCAGGGAGCGGATCGCCTCCGCGTCCTCCTCCTCCTCTCCGTCCAGCTTCCCGTACAACTCGCCTTAATTCTCTCTCTCTCTCTCTTTCTCTCTCTCCCTCTCTCCTCTCTCTCTCTCCCCACCCTCTCTCTCACTCCTCTTCCTTTTCCCACCCACCAATATCATCCGGCACGTCTCCCTTATTCGTCTCCTCCTCTCCATTCTTCTCCTGCGGGAACTTGATCTTCTCGACAACGACCGTCGTCTGCAACATCCTTCCTTCTTCGCTCCGCCCCTCCCGACTCCGCCCACCTCTTGCGTTTGCTCCATCGGCTTCTCCTCCTCTACTATACACGACTGGATGACGTGGTCCTTCAGAAGGCGCTGGATGACGTCACTGTGACGCGACTCGACAAAGTAGCGGTTGTGTTTGAGCACAAGCTTCACCTTGCCGTACGACACAGTACACATCTGAAAAGACAAACAATAGAATCAATAAGTCAATCGATCAATACCTTGATGAACTGTATGATTCCATTGGGCAGGGTGGACTTGGAGAGTCTTTCGAGGTACTCGATGATGTCACTCGTCTGGAGTCCGACGGAGACGGCGGCGTAGAGGGAGTAGGCGGTCAGCTGGTACTCGTGGATCAACTCCGGACGACACACAGGCTGCAAGGGAGGGGAAGGGTGAGAAGGGGGAGAGAGAGGAAGGGAGGGAGGGAAATCAAGATCCAGAAAGAAAAAAGGAGATCGCACCTCCGAAATGGCGATGAGAAAGTCGCGGGCGTGCTTGTAGACGGGCGAGAAAGACTCGAGAAAGATGTGGCCATCGGGAGCCACCTGAAATCTCCCTCTCTCTCTCTCCTCCCTCCCTCTCTCTCCCCTCTCTCCTCCCTCTCTCTCTCCCCTCTCTCCTCCCTGCATCTCCCTCTCTCTCTCCTCCCTCCCTCTCTCCACTCTCTCCTCCCTGCATCTCCCTCTCTCTCTCCTCCCTCCCTCTCTCCTCCCTCTCTCCTCCCCCCCCCCTCCCATCTTCTTCCCCACTCACCCACAGCGGACGCGACGCGTGGTCCGGCTTGAGTGGCATCTCGTGTCTGCAATCCACAGCTGCATCCCCTCCCCCCTTCCCCGTCTACCTGTAGTCCTTTCCTCCGAACTCGTCCTCCCTCGCCCCCGCCGTCGTTTCGATCAGATCCGCCGACGCTGACGCCGCTTTCGGAACTCAAATACAAGCTTACAAACTCCATTGCACAATCCCCCTTCCCCCACTGACTGGCACTGGGCGCGTCTGCCTTGTCGACGTGCCCGCTGGTGCCGACGGCCCCGGCCTCGTCTCCTGCCGCGAACTCTGCCTGGTAGGACTCCCAGCGGCCTCGCTTCCTCTGTCGGTCGCGCGCGCTGCTCCCGCCGCCACCGCGAGACGACATGTGACTGGAAGGGGACTGTGCACGTGTACCGAGTACAGTAACAACATCGCCACGCACGACAATCGACAAAGAAAGGTATTCGAGGAGAAACAAACTCCTAGGGCAATGGACAATACAAACACACCAATAATCAATGAAACTTTTATTATTGAAACACCGTAATCCGAGTTCCGAGTGGTTTTTCCAGGGAAGTTCGGGATACTGCATCCTGAATAATAAATATCAATATAAAATTTCTCGTTCCCTGTGGAATGACATAACAAGTTGAGCAGATGTGGTGGGATGCCACTGCCACCGTCGTATGTAGGTCAGTGGTGATGAAGTGGCAGAATGACTGACCACCTGCCTTCCAGCATACAGCCACACAGCATAACATTCACTAGCTCCCACACATACCATGTCTATGCACTCCTACTTTTTATGACTAATTTCAAATGTCCATTGCTTCGTTGCAATCCGATCACCAGCTGATAAGGCATAGCAGCAGCGACGCCGCGCATTGATTACTTCTGATTATTCCGACTATCACCGCATTTCATCAACTTGTACTCGCTGCAGGATGTATGGGAGTGAGAGTGCACTGTCGCGGGCGACCCTCCTGTCCCCCCTTCCCCTTTCCACCGACGACGACATTCACAGCATATGCCGCGAGTCCATCCGGAGTGAGTGAGCTGCTTCCGTTCCCTTTTGTCGCACACTGCTGACGCTGACTGAGCGTCGGGCTGTGTGATGTTGATGGTAACCTGTTGAGGCGCGCATTCTCCCCTCCCTCACCAACCCACCCTCGCCGAGTGGTGCACGGAGCGACTGCGCTTCCTCTCCCGATTCTACCTCACTCTCATCAAGGTAACGGCACCTGTCGCTCGCTTGTACACAAGCAGCAAGGACAGTGCGAAAACGGAAATTCGCGCATTACATTGTTACGGACTACTTTGACATTCACTATCAAGCTAAACTTATAGGAGAAGCAGCGCAGAATGAACGAGTCTCGCGAGAGACTCGCGGCAGGCGACGCGGCCTGCATGGAGCAGTGCGAACGGGACAAGGACAAGGTGGGGCTCCCCCCAACCCACACCCTCTCTCTCTCTCCCTCTCTCTCTCTTTCTCTCTCTCTGTCTTCTTCAGATCGTCGACCTGTATGGGTTCTGGTTGCGCGAGCTGATCGCTCTGCCTCCCTGCAACGACCTCGAGGTATGGTCCTTCTTCGATATAATTACTTCGACACTTCTTATCCTGCACCCTTCAGGTGCAATGTCTTCGTCAGATGATGCGCGCCGATTGTCACTGGTTCCTTGCCAAGATGCGGCAGCAGGGTGAGCATGTGACCATAGACCTTCATCTAACACCTTCAGACTCGCTGCCCGACTGCTCCGACTGGGAGGCGGCGTGCGTGTGTCTTGAGGTGAGAGCAATCGATCCATTCCAATCAATCAATACTCGTTGTATAGGTGTTGTTGTCGGCGGTGGACGGGCGACTGCCGGCGGACAACCCGTTCCGGATGCACCTGCTGGAGAAGTATGCGCGACTCGTGCACGATTACCAACAGGAGCTCGGACTGCTCAAGTCAGTCATCGCGTGTGCATACAATTTCAACTTCTCCGCCTAGGAACACGTCTCTGTCTGCCCGTTCTCTGTCTGCCCGTCTGTCGTCTCTCAGAGTGCAGAACACAGCGAGCGAGGAGCGGCGGCGACGCGACCAGGAGAAGAGGTACGCTCAGCTAGCATGCCTGGCCAACAACACATTCAGTCGCTCGGCGGCGCGTCTGTGTGAGCAGCACATCCGGCGGCTCGAGATGGCTGTGGCTGGGTGGGCGACTGCGGCCGTGCCGGGCCTGGCACCCGCGTCCTCGTCCCCCTCCACTCCGCACTCTCCCCTCTCTCCCCTCCCGCCCCGCTACCCTCCCGCGCCCCTCGTCCACACACCCCTCTATCACAGCCGCGCACGATTCGAATTTGAGTGAATGGATGTAAACGAGTGTATGTACTGATAACCCATAAAATATCCATCGTGAAAACTCACGGCCTGGCCTGTCTCCCTGTTCACTTGTTCCTACCGCTCCAACGCGGCATCACGGGAAGGGGATGTGCGTCAATCTGGAATAATACAAATGCGAAACGGTTTTTATTCACTTCGTATCATCGTAACACATGTTTCACTTCACTTCACCTTATTGCATTCAACTACACTATACGATGGCTTCTTTCCGAATATATTTCCCACTTCCCACAAATATTTCTAATAGCTACAAAAATGATAGCACACCAAATTCTCACCAATATCACAGTCGTCCATCAGTTTGATTCGCAACGAACCACTCATCACTGTTCCGACACGGCGAGTGGCGATATAGACTCTGGAGCTGGAGGATTGTCCGCATTTCGCAACGCAGACGAGAGAGCATACGATACGAGGAGACCCCCGACGCGCAAACCAAGTATAATAGCGCGCATAAACGCAATGTCATCAGCTAATACTCAACAACAATTGTGTTATTTCAAAACAAATTTTATCCTCTTTCTCGAACGGAAGAACACCAAAATAACACTCCAATTTGGACAAAGAAGATGAACGGGAAACAAATATCAACTTGTAGATTTTTCCATCCGGCTGTGCAACACAACAAACAACAAAGAATCCTGTAGTGAAGGTACGGGACTGCTTTCTCAAAACGGGGATGCGCGAGATAGACTGCTCTAATAGTGCAAATAGACGTGAGAACGTAACAACGAGTGGGTGAAGGAGTGGTGTGTGGGGAGTGGGGGAGGGGTGAATGGGGGCAGGCCGCGGGCGCTACTCCCCGGGCCGTGCTGCTGCTACTCAGAGATCGGTCACCTGACGAGCAGGTTGGCATGCGAGTTGGGAGGCGTGAACGCGCCTCCCTCCAGATGCCGTATCGCCTCGAGTATGGCGTTGAGACTCCGATTGGTGAGCGTGGGCGTGAGCTCTCCGGCGGCCGGTGTCAACGGACTGGCCGGAGGGGGCGCCGGAGCAGACGGCAGAGGACGCGCGAGGGGCGGCGGAGAGACGTCCACCTGCAACACCACCATCCATCACCCCGCCACACTCGACTCGACACTCACCGACAGCGGCTGCGGGGCGTGTACCGGCATCATCGGGGGCAGCGCCTGCGGGGGCAGCGGGACCTGCTGCGTGTGTTGCGTGTGGTGCGGGGGAGTGGCGACGACTGAGGCAGGCTGCATGGCGGGCGCCGGGGCAGCCGAGGGAAGCGCGACGGGCGGCAGCGCAGTCGGCCGGATCACGTCCGGGCGCACCAGCTCCAGGTGCTTCTCGTACGTGCGCCGCAGGTTGCGCTCGTGGTCGAGGGTGGCCCGCAGCTGGTTGATGACGCTCGCCTGCTGCGACAGCTCCTCGTCCACGTCAACTCGCCGCCGCTTCGGAGGCACCACTCCTCCTCCTCCTCCTCCTCCTCCTCCAGACGAAGCTGCTCCCTGCTCCATCCGCCACTGAGCGCGCTCATTCTGCAGCTGGGTGATGAGCTCGGCCGTCTGCTGCAGTACAGCAGCCTGAAATGGAACGAGTAGAGCGGTGAGTGGGAGCTAGAGCCCACCTTGCTCAGCTTCTCCCCCTCTCTCCGCGGCAGCAGAGCACGCAGCGCCTGGAAGCCGGCGTTGATGCTCTGCATGCGACGGCGCTCGTTGCAGTTGGCGATCTGGCGACGCAGTCTCCTGTCTCCCTCGCCCACTCCACTGCCCTCTCCCAGCGGAGACAGCGACTCGTCCGAGCGAACCACGTTTGGCCTGCAACCCACACGTGGTACACTGCTCAATCAAGCTCATTCTCACTCACCGTCCCGTGTAGGGACCCTGTCCGTGCGCGGGCCAAGCTCCACCCACTCCAGCTCCGCCCACTCCGGAGCCTCCGAGCACGTAGTCCTCCACATCGTCATCGTCCACCTCGATCTTCTCCACAGCCTGCAGCTCCTCTTCAGCCGAATCCGATCGAACCATCCTGGCCGTCCTTCTGAAATACAGAGATGAGTATCGAATGTTCATGAAGACTGTGCGACTCACCTAGTCAGCTACTGACACTCCAACAACAAACGAGCACACCTCTGCAAAGGGCGCCCGGGGATTACCTGAAAATAGACGCTTGTAAGTGACAGTGATATAAGTCAGAGATCTAGAATCGCGATGCATACATTATCACTATTTTTAAATTTTTTTCTCATTGTCTCTACTTCACAGTTGCCAAAAGCAAACATTATCTTGCCATCACACCCTATCAAGAGAGCGGCGTGTTGTGATAAGAAGAAAGTGGCGTGTGTACGGTACGCGGGGCAAAGACAAGGTCAGTCAGCTGATAGATGACGGACCGCAGACGCGCACATGCAAAAGTGCACATAGTCCTACTCACCCTGCCACAATAGCCAACAATAGTGCAATCGCGATTGTAAACTTCTCTTCAAAACAATTATGTGGCGAGCGGAACAATAATCGTAAAACTCTCGTGTTTAAATAATGCCAATTTTAGTTGAAACATTTTTGCAAATGTGTCAATTTAGCGTAAAGAAGGAGCTGCATACAAGAACATCACATACCCTTAAAATTGAGGGAAGTGCAGATTGAACAGGAGTGAAAGGCAATAACGAAATAAGACGCACGTACAGCGAAACTTGGCATACACACAGACGATCAGTTGATATAGGGAGGGCAATCGAACGGCTCGAGACACTCTTCCCGCCCCTCCGATCAGCTGATTGCAAGTGAGTGGGACATCGATTACACACGCACCCAATCAGAGGCGGGTCTGGCAACGCGCCAGAGTTGAGTCAGAGCAGAGGCAGAGCATGCAGAGTGGGGTGAAAACGACCATGAGATGGACTCCACAAGGCATCAGCTGATTGACGTACCCCTTTCAAGAGACAAAGACAAACAAGGACAACGAAGACGGTAATACCATATGACAGGAAATGCGCACGCAGAGCTCAAACGATCTTCCACGATTGATTCCGTGGCGCGTAGTAGATGCGAGTACAGCGCAGGCTAGCAGCTGAGAAAACGGCTGATATGCTTGGAGAGAGAGTGGCGAGTTGAGGAGTGATGAGCGAGGCGAGTGAGCGCGAGAAGACGAGAGAGGAAAGGAAGCACAGCACATGCTGCGCGGATCTCTCACATACGCAGCAGCCGCAGCAGCAACGAGCAGACAAGAGAACACACTCGCTGCGGAGAGCACTGCTACTCAAGACGGTTTAAAGTAGAAAAAAAACGGACGGCCTATCGACAGCGAGACCGAATCGCAGCAGCAGCTGATAGCCTAGATCAGCCCTGCAGTCAAAATCAGCTGGCCTGCCAACGGGAAGCAACCAATAAATTCTTTCGATTCTAATGCGCGAGACAGCTGATCGCAATCGATTCTGAACGCTATCACGTCACAGACATCTGCTTGCTGGAGATTGTGACTTTTTTATGGTGCAACAAGGCAAGTGGTGCTGGAGACAAACTGATAGGAGGGTGCATAAGTAAGAGCAGAACCACGAGAGTACAAGAAAAGGGGTACAACAGGCAGTGTCGTACATTATGTGTTTTAAAGGACATGCTTATGAATAATGTATTTAAAAGTCCTACAATTTTGAAAACTACAGCCAGCAATAGAAAAAGCCGCACAATACGCAATGCACGACAACACAATACATAAAAGAAATTGATATAGAAAAACACAAAATAGTAACCGCGACACAAAATCACATGAAATATAGAACAAATAAGTTTAAAATAATGAAGTTTCAAAAACGACAGGGTAAAACATATGATCGGAATTTAGGCCTAAAATGCGTGAGTGGGGTGAGAGCCGCGACGCGTCAGCTGATGCGTCGCGTTTTGTCTGAACCTCTTATATATGCACGCTCTCTCGTCACAACCAAACAGCTGAGCGCGTAGACTTTTCAGACCGATTTCAATTACTGTAATATTGATTACGGAATATTTTATAAATGTAGTTACAAATGTACAATTTTTCTAAACTAAACTGCACTCAAAACATCTCAAGTAATACATCAATTTGACGAATACAACGTAAAATATACGAAATCAGCTGTTAAGTAGGCGGGGCTCCGTCAGCTGACGCGCGATACTCAGCCAAAGAAAAAAATGTTCCAGATGCGTTTTTTGTTGCATGATTTGCATTCACTAGGCGATGAGTTGTAAGAATTTATTCGAATAAAATTATTTAATTCACAAATAAATTAATTTATATCACTAGATGATACCCATCACACAAAGCTTGACTATGCATACAATTTACAGGGTGGAAAGAATACTAATAAGGGATTGTGTTCAGAGGAACTGGGTAGAGTTGCCGTTCCAGGAACCGTCCTGATCATCATCAGGTCTCCTTCCCTGCCCCTCTTCTCCCTCGTCCTCCTTAGCCACGTCACTCAGGCCACGGATGTTGCCACGCTGAAAGCTTTCATGTAATGGACAAGTGAAGAGTGAGAAAAAGAGAAAGAGTCACCCACCCTCCTCACTCCTTGCTCCTTCTTGGCCGGCTCCGAGTTGCTCTCCTGAGCAGGCGGGTCAGGGCGAGCATCCCCTCCGAACAAAAATCCCTTGAGGAAGTTCATCAACTGGTAGACGGGCGCGAACAGCAACTCAAACATGTATCCCATCGTCGCCACACCGCCCCCCGGCTTCGCCACCGTTGAGGAATGCGAGTCCTGGAAAAAAGCTACATGATATTTTCAACACATCGACAACACAAACCTGCACAACGAGCAGTGTGTTGCTGGGAGTGAGCTGGAGTTGGAGGAGGGTCTGGTCAGCGAGTGCCTCTCCGAGCTCCTTCCGAGGGAACGATTGCACCAGACGGAACGAACCGCGCACACGACCGCTCTGCAACACACACAATCCTCTCGCCCCATCACTAACCATACCTTCTTGACCAGCTCGTATACTGTGCCCAGGGTGTCGGACGAGGGCAGCTGCTCGACGAGGGAGGAGCCGTCGGAGAACTTCATCTGCAGTCGACACGAGTCCGACGGCACCGGGGCGGCAGGCGCGGCCGCCGGGGTAGCAGCGGCACTTGGCTTGCCCTTGACCGCGCGCTCTTCCCTGTCGGCCTGTATCTGCCTGCGCACGCGCTCCTTCTCGCGCTCCGCCTCCAGCTTCTCCTGCCTCCGCTTCTCCGCCGCCCTTAACACCAAGTAGGAAAGAGAGGGTAGATGAGACTCACTTGAGCAGCTGCTTGTCCTGCTTCCGGCGTCTCTCCGCCTCCTCCACTTCGGCCGCTTTGGCGCGCAACGCCGCCGCCCGCTCCTCGTCGGCAGCTCGACTGAACGTACCCATTACTGATCAAACGCTGCGGGATAAACCCACCGCTGCTCTGCCGTCTGAATCTGCGCCGCGGGAGGGGGCACAGGCCGCAACTGGCTGGGCTGTGACTGCACGAACGCCGCTGGATGAGACACGCCCGAGAGCTGTTCCTGGAACGCCTGAAACAAGGTAATCAAACAAACAACATAGATGAGAACGAAACGAAACCTGGACAGCGCCGCGCAACCGCGTTTCGAACTGGTCATAGGTGAGGGGCTTGATGAATGTGATGATCTCCAGCGGCTTTCCGATCGTGTCGATGAGGTACGATACCGGCAGCACAGGAGTGGGGTCTTCATATATAACACGTAATAACACAAGTGTGCATTATGAAACACTCACATATCTGTGAGAACTGGACGTGGGCGTCTGAATCGGCGTCGAGGCACACCGCAACCAAGTCCACGTCGTACCTCGACAAGTCCACACGATCCCACAACGCCGACATCGCCGCACCTGCAACCCCATGTACAACAAGTACATCAGACCTCATGTTTTCATATTTCATTTTACGAAACATAACAGTAAGTAGATGCTCAACATGTACGCACCCTTGTCGTCCTTGGAGTCGACGAATACGAGAAAAAGTGCCTTCTTCTGTCGGCATTCGGCGATCGCCGCCCCGACGTCGCTACGCACCCACGAGATGGTCGACGCTGACATCTGCAAGCAGCACAATCGTGTATCAGTCACCGACAACACAATTTCACATGCATAGATCAGTTCCCGACAACACAATTTCACATACATGCAACCTTTCATAAACATTTGTAACCTCTGAACCGAACGCAGACAAGAAATACAATCAACAATTAAAAAAGGAGAAAAACAATAACAATGACGTATTGTTCCATTTTTTTTCTCGAGAACACTCCATTTCATGCCTATTGACGCTTCGTTCATGCGGGTGGAAATAGATTAAAGTAAAATTGTTCTCTTGTCGAATACTAAACGATGCAGATCGAACTATTCTTTACCGTAATTCTAAGGGGACGATCCTAATATATAGAAAACGCCCTGTCCGTCTGTCTGTAAGTAACGGTATACGGTAGCACCCGTCTCATCACCTATATACCCAAGCCGGCGCCAGCATGTGATGCGCGCCGGGTTTGCACCTTTTCACAGCCACTTGCACTTTGAGTACAACAGGGCGGCCAGTGAGACCACATGATTCAGAGACCTGTTTACGACCGACTTGCAACCAGTGTGCACTGTTTTTTTCTACCGGATGTTACTGTTTTTTACTTCCTTACTCATTGATTGCATATCATATCACTGCACCTTTGACAGGCATTTTCGTAACCGTCACCTCCCTCTTCATGACAGTCTACAACTACTTCAGTAGACACTTCACCCACAACCAAGTTAGTAGAAGGGGGAGTACGGTTGTAGTTTTGTGAGCACCGTGATCCTTCCAGCGTCTTCGATGGACACTGGGCCGGATACACTCGAGTCAGCGCCGCGCCTCAGTCCGTACCACCTCACCCACAACCAGGGTTAGTAGAAGGGGGAGTACGGTTGTAGTTTTGTGAGCACCGTGATCCTTCCAGCGTCTTCGATGGACACTGGGCCGGATACACTCAAGTCAGCGCCTCAGTCCGAACCACCTCACCCACAACCAGGGTTGGTAGAAGGGGGAGTACGGTTGTAGTTTTGTGAGCACCGTGATCCTTCCAGCGTCTTTTATGGACACTGGGCCGGATACACTCGAGTCAGCGCCGCGCCTCAGTCCGTACCACCTCACCCACAACCAGGGTTAGTAGAAGGGGGAGTACGGTTGTAGTTTTGTGAGCACCGTGATCCTTCCAGCGTCTTCTATGGACACTGGGCCGGATACACTCGAGTCAGCGCCGCCCCTCAGTCCGTACCACCTCACCCACAACCAGGGTTAGTAGAAGGGAGAGTACGGTTGTAGTTTTGTGAGCACCGTGATCCTTCCAGCGTCTTCTATGGACACTGGGCCGGATACACTCGAGTCAGCGCCGCGCCTCAGTCCGTACCACCTCACCCACAACCAGGGTTAGTAGAAGGGTGGAGTACGGTTGTAGTTTTGTGAGCACCGTGTTCCTTCCAGCGTCTTCTATGGACACTGGGCCGGATACACTCGAGTCAGCGCCGCGCCTCAGTCCGTACCATCTCACCCACAACCAGGGTTAGTAGAAGGGGGAGTACGGTTGTAGTTTTGTGAGCACCGTGATCCTTCCAGCGTCTTCTATGGACACTGGGCCGGATACACTCGAGTCAGCGCCGCGCCTCAGTCCGTACCACCTCACCCACAACCAGGGTTAGTAGAAGGGGGAGTACGGTTGTAGTTTTGTGAGCACCGTGATCCTTCCAGCGTCTTCTATGGACACTGGGCCGGATAAACTCGAGTCAGCGCCGCGCCTCAGTCCGTACCACCTCACCCACAACCAGGGTTGGTACAGTAATTTCGTAAATACCGTAACGATTTCAGCGTCGTTTACATTCCTTTATCAGTATGTTCTATTGGTTCTATTCCTTATGTTGTGTGTATGTGTATGCGATTCTCTACTATTGTTTCGTATCGGTTGCAGTTGTGTCCGTTGTTGTTGTGTGGAAGAGTAAATTGTTGCATACACAACCAGACTCATTCAATGATATATAAGCAATTATTTCCAAGCAACGCGTCATGTACTAACAACAATCCCCATTCAAACATTGCTCATCCCAAACTTCCAGGAGGAGCGCGCCGATAGGCGCGTCTCCGACTGGTGCAGATCAAATTATTTTCCTACCGTAACTCTAAGGGGACGATGCAGGTCGAATTATTCTCCTACCGTAATTCTAAGGGGACGATGCAGGTCGACTTATTCTCCTACCGTAATTCTAAGGAGACGATGAGATGAAATTATTCTCCTACCGTAATTCTAAGGATAAGGATACGATGCTGGCCAAATTATTATTCTCCTACCTCCAACCTGAACTAATCTATTGGTTCCGTGAGGGAAGATTATCACTTTTCACGATCGTACTAAGAGGACGATGTAGGTTCATTCTTTTCTTGTTTCGTAATCCTGATGGGACGATATAAGTCAAATATTTCTCCTACACGATGAGATAGATGAAAAACTGCTATTTTGTAGAAAGAAAAAGAAAAAAAAGAAAATTATTTTATCACAAAACCGAAATCGAGTAAAACACATAACTAAACCAATAAATACTACACATGTACACGATGTCTCTTCAAATCTAATCCTTTTGAATTAAGCCTTATCCGCATCGCACAGAGCTGTCAGGGCGGATGGGTGAAGCAGCACAGGGTCCGAGCATCTAGAAAAGTATATATGTCCCCCACTCTCTCTCTCTCTCTCTCTCTCTCTCTCTCTCTCTCTCTCTCTCTCTCTACCTTCTGAGTGCCGATGAGAGAGCCGAGTCGATGAGAGCGTTCACAGCCACCTCATCAGCCACCAAGTGACTCAGACGCTGCTGTAGGAAGTGACAGTCTACCTGGAATGAGGGAGTTGCGAACGAGAGACAGAGAGGGGGAGGGGGATACACCTGTACTTGCTGGAGGGCATTCCGACTGAACGTCCTCAACCGGATCGCCTCGACGAGTGATTTGAGCATCACCCGCACCACCGCAGTCAGCATCGAAGACTTGTTCATCTGGAAATTGAAAAATAAAAACAATTCAAAACAATGTCGACAAGCTTTTTTTAAAAATATAATTTCATTAATATGTAGGAAAATGAAAATCCTACGTGAATATGGGCGTGGAAATCGATTCTTTCGCTCCATAGTGAGTCCCTCGGCAGATCCCTCCTCGCTCCAGTAGCTCCGCCCCCACTGGCCCCGCCCCTCCGCGGCTCTCCACCCAACACCTTGCACAGCATGCTCTCCGCATCGGCTACCTCATCGGCTGCCCTTCTGACAACTGCGCGGACAGCCGTGGGTGCGGCGGTGGCGGCTGCCCATTCGGACGAGCGGGCGAGGTCCTCTCCGATCGACAGCCCGCACTGGTGTGCGTAGCGGCGGATGAGCAGCTGGGCTGTCGTCCGCAGATCCTCCACCACTTCTTCCCCCTCCGAGGCACGCGAGCCACGGGCAGCTGCGTCTCTTTCCATAACATTTCATAGAGCTTGAGGGAACACTCACCAAACTGTTCATTTGCGAGACCGATGAGTGAGGGGAGTGCGCGTGTGGCTAGGTGGTGGGTGGATAGGCCGAGAACGAGGAGCAGGGACGGGGAGACCATCCTCATCTCTGCGTACTTGGCCACAGCAGCGCACACATCCCTCGCCGCCCCCAGAACCAGCTCCCCATGCACCGCAGAGCAAAGCGGCGACTGGAACACATTCAATCGATACACAACTGATGCCCAGTTCCTACCTGGAACTCGCTCTCCGGAAGGGCCGAGAATGTGCAGTCACTTGCCGAGAACAGTAGCATGTTCGCCAACGCTGTCTTGCCCAAGTGAACTGAAATCAAGTTCGTACTACTACTACCGTACCCTATATTACCTTGCCCAAGTGTGATTGCTACCAACCGCCGAAGACACAGTATCGTAACCCTATCACTCACCGAACGAGTGCTCAAATCGCGCAATCAAATGCGGAAGATCAGCGTCGCCGTCGAGAAGTGCTTCGCGCAGCTCAAATCAATCAATAATTTCATCATTCATATTCAATCAATACCTCTCTGATCACATTGCCCATGTCGTCGGCGATCTTGGCCCTCGAGTTGGCTATCTCGTGCAGAGCCACGTAGTTTATCAGCTTCACACACACGCCAGAGAAGTCGAGGATTCCTGGAATGATGTGGTTAGTTGTTGTAAGTTGTAACTGGTCGGGGAAGAGTTGCCTGTGCAATCGATCGATCGACAGATCAATCAATCAATACGATATAATCGAATCGATACCCACCTGGTCCGATGTGATGGGCGCAGGTGCACATCTTACGGTAGTAGCGGTCCAGCGCCCGGACAACTATGCTGCAGTCTTGCGGATCCGATGATGTCATAAGGTGGCTAAAAAAGAAAAGGTGAGAAAGAAGAAAGGGTAAGAGGGAGAGCGGTGAGAGATAGAGAGAGGGGAGAGGGAGGGAGAGGGAAGGAGGGAGGGAGAGGGAGGGAGAGGGAGAGAACGAGTGAGTGAGGGAAGAGAGCGAAATAATAATAAAAAGAAAAAAAGTAGATGTACCGACTTGGTGATAAGCTCGTGGAAGTGTTTGCAGAGAGCGGCGAATGATGCGGTAAGTTGTTGTGGGTGGTCGGGGAAGAGTCGCCTATGTAGCTGAGAGAACAACTGCATATCAGGCAGGAACGACGAACAGCCACGGTCGACCTACTATACAATTGACACAATGAAATAGAGGCAGAGCTCACCAAGTCCAGCACATCCGCGGGCTGTTCTCTGAGTGCATCGAGATCTGACTGCAGACACTTCTCTGCCGAGGAAAGCAGGGCGGACTGAAGCGAGTCTGCTGGGGCGCCTGGAGGGAGAGAATGGTGAGTGGAGAACGGGGCGAGACGTTTTCAGAGAAGTGGGGGAGACGAACCTAGTTGGGCTAGCAGTTCGGCCGCCTCCACCGCCGAGTCCACGTTCTCCACGCGTCCGGAGATGGTCGAGTAGAGCTGCAAGGGCGACTCCCTCCCTCCCTCCCTCTCTCCCTCTCTCCCTCCCTCCCTCCCTCCCTCTCCTACCTCCCTCTCCTACCTCGCTCTCCAGCCGCGCCCTGATGGCGTCCAGTTGCCGTGTGATGTCTGCCACGTCCTTCACATCCGAGAATCGAGCGAGGCTGCGTCTCGCCAGCCCATCCAACCGCACCACCTCTGAGAATTGTCGGTCGTCCAGAAGAGCCTAAACTGTGAGTTGATACCGTCATACAAATAAATAGAAACAAGAAATGCTAACCTGTATGGTGGCGGGAAGCTGGTAGATGAACTGCAGGGAGGAGAGTGCCTTGTAGGAGCCATTGAGCTGCGCCACATTCGCATCACGAGCCTCCTTGCCCACTCAACAACATAACAATGACTGACTTTCTGGTACAACCTGTACTTCTCTTACCTGTCGACAGCTCGCCGATAAGGGAAGACACCTTGTTCATAGAAGAGGAAAGCGTGTCCATCTCCTGAATGATCACTTGTCACATCCCTCTCTCTCTCTCTCTCTCACCTCCACCAGCCCGTTGAACTCGCTCTGCATCTTGCGCACAGTGTTGGTAGCAGTGAGGAACTTGTTGTAGTTCTCATAGACTAGCTGGTGAACATCAGAGTCTAACCGCCGCACCTGCAAACGCCAATTCCACATGGGACACAGTAAAGAAGTGCTCCCTTGACTCGAGATGAATATAATGAAGAAATATATTGTCAAATATGAGATATAGGATTATAATAAACCTACGCACACTGTTGACCATGTTCTCCTCCTCCTTGACCAACTCGTCGAGCGTCTTCTCTTTCAGCTGGTAGCTCAAGTACGCGTCCACGTCAAACTCCGGTGACGTTACGTCCAATATACTCGCTTTTGAAGTCATAACTGAAATCAAAAATGATAAAGATGAACATAATACATATAAACGGTAAAACGTGGCGCGAACAGCTGATATATAGTCTTTATTGATTGGTGTACAGCAGCTCCGCTCGTGTGATATAAAAGTGCGAAATTTTTGAACGGTTTTTGGCGCGCTTCTTCCACTACGAATGGGTTTTTCATCGATTGTGATCGATTGATTGGTTCTTCGATTTATTCTGCTATGTAACGATTACAGTTGTGGACTGCACATTATATTAGAATAGTTCATTGATTTCCATATTGCATGCACGCTTTGCACTAACGTGACGAAATCTATCTATCTGACGTGGGATGGGGTGCGCATATTATTTTAATGTAGTTCAACAATCTTCTTCGTTTTTGAACCTAAGTGTCTCACGTGTGTGCCTCTCTCTATATTCTGTTCAGATCGTCGCGCGATGTCGCGCCGCGGCGGCTTCGATCCTTCCGAACGCTCTCCCCAGAAACGACACTCGGAACGCTCACCCCAGAAAAGACACTCGGAAGTGGTATGTGCCCTCTTGCTAACACATTGTAAGAACTGTGCTTGAGACGTCGCGTAGTCTTCGTGACTCGGGCAACCGGCAGTCGTCTCCGCCCGGTCGATACTCGATGCGCAATCGACACTCTGATGTAATGGACAACATTAAACGGCAGGCGAGAGAGGATCACGATGTGAATGGGAGTGACGAGGACGAAGAAGAGGAGAACTACACGGCGAGGTGGGTGCACACCTGAAATTTATCGATTGATTGATTGATTGTTGAGGAGCACGCGCAGTGGTCGCAACAGGAAGACGAAGCGGGCGCGAATAGAGTCCGATGGAGAGGAGGAGGAGATGAAGGAAGATGAGGGGGAGGACGAGAACGGTATCAAGGAAGACGACGACGAGTATGAGATGGACGAGGAGGAGCTGCAGCGACAGCGTGAAGAGAAGAAGAAGTTTGTCAATCCTCGATACTCCCTATGAAGCTCTTGTGGTTTCAGGAGAGACCTTCAAAACGAGCTGCGCAACCTGCGCTCGGACCTCGTGGAGCAGCCAGTGGTGCTGGACAGTCGCGCGCGTCGCAGCCGCCATCAGACGGAGCGCTTCGGAGCCACTCCCGGACCCAACACTCCACACACGACTCGCATGAACGGCGGACGCGAACGGTCAGTACAGTATAAGTTGCAATGGTGTGTGGTACTGTATTGTTACTCAGTGATCGCTACCGAGACCATGACCGCCGTCGTTCCAAGGGCTGTGGGATAAGCAGGAGACGGAATGGGAGAAGGAAGAGGCATGACTCATCCGACAGCGATTTCGATGGAATGCTGGGCATACGAAACGACGTGGACGACTCGAGTGATTCCGACAACGGCGGCGGCAGGAGTGAGTGCCGCAATACTGTATTCTCTATACTTGTTATCTTACAGGTAAGAAAAAAGGCAAGAAGGCGGGCGCTATGTGCGCGGACATCAGCCCCATCGAGATCGACACCAGCAAGGGCTTCGAAACGGTCAGTCGCATTCCCTCTTCTCTCATCATCTGATAATGATCATCTTGCAGGTTGGTGGTATGGACTCTCACGTCTTGTCCCTCCGTGAGATGGTTCTTCTTCCGATGCTCTACCCCCAGCTGTTCCAGCAGGGTGATGTCAGTCCGCCCAAGGGAGTCGTCTTCTACGGACCACCTGGTTACTTGTTTACTTATCTATTGCCTTGTTTGTTGTTGACATGATTATTTGCAGGAACCGGTAAGACCCTTCTGGCTCGCGCTCTCGCCGCTGAGTGTGGTCGAGGTTCAAAGAAGGTGAGAGAGATTTGTGTTACGGTATATTATGATGTTCCGCAGGTTGCGTTCTTTATGCGCAAAGGAGCAGATGTGATGAGCAAGTGGGTGGGAGAGTCCGAGAGACAACTCAGGTGAGTAGAGAGAGAGAGAGAGAAAGAGAGATTATCATCACCTTGCAGACTGCTGTTCGAGCAAGCCAACGCTATGCGCCCCTCCATCATCTTTTTCGACGAGATTGACGGACTTGCACCTGTCAGTTATTTAATCGATACATTGATTGATTGAATTATCGATCGATGTCGTTTCAGGTGCGCTCCTCCCGCCAAGACCAGATCCATGCATCGATCGTCTCCACACTTCTCGCACTCATGGACGGTCTCGACAACAGGGGCGATGTGAGTAGGCGGGGCTAGAGAGGGCGTGGTCAAAGAATATGTGAATGTGGTTGAATTGTAGGTAGTGGTGATTGGTGCGACAAACCGTCTGGACGCGATCGATCCAGCGCTGCGGCGCCCGGGAAGATTCGACAGGGAACTGGCGTTCAGGTGAGAGACAGAAGGAGGGAGGGACAGTGAGAGGGGGAGGTAGAGAAAGAGACAGAGAGAGAAGGGAGCGAGAGATATAGAAGGGAGAGAGATAATTGCAGACTACCCGACCTCACCGCTCGCTCGAATATCATCGCAATTCACACGAAGCAGTGGGCGAATCCGCCGGACGACCAACAGCTCAAGTGGGCAGGACTCTGATGGGCGTGACTATTGTTTGAATTTTAGGTGGCTCGGTGAACAGACGAGTGGCTATTCGGGCGCGGATTTGAAGGTAAATTGAAGGATATGAAACACGTTTATTGATAATTGGATATCAGCTGTTGTGCACCGAGTGTTTCCTGGCTGCGATGCGTTCCTCCTTCCCTCACATGTACATCTCCGAGAAGAGACTCGATATAAGACCCGAACAGGTGGGAGAGAGAGGGAGAGAGAGAGAGGGAGAGAGAGAAAGAGAGAGAGGGGGGGATGGAGATGTTGTCCTTGTTCAGCTCCACATCGAGAAGTGTCACTGGAAGGACGCGATGAGGCGAATCGTCCCCAGTACTCGGAGGGGTGGGTGTGATTGGGGAAGAGACTGCTTATGGATCTATCCATTGCAGACCTGGCCTCGTGCGCTCGTCCGCTGGAGGAGCGACCGCGGGTGCTGCTCAACGGAACAATCGACGAGGTGGTGGAGAACGCGCTGCCGGCCGGGTACCGAGCCTCCTCCTCTCCCCAATCGAGCTGTGCCGGACAGCTGGAGAGGGTGGTGAACGCACTCGCCCCAAAACAGCCTGTCCCTGCCGGCGAGTCATCTCTCTCCCCCCTCTCTCTCCCTCTCTTTACCTCTCTCCCTCTCTCCTCCCATCCCTCTCTCCCCCCATCCCTCTCTCCCTCCCTCTCCCTCCCTCTCTCTCCCCATCCCTCCCTCTCTCCCTCTCCCTCTCCCTCGCTCTCTCCCTCCCTCGCTTTCTCCCTCCCTCCCTCGCTCTCTCCCTCCCTCCCTCTCTCTCTCTCCCTCCCTCTCTCCCTCCCTCTCTCCCTCCCTCCCTCCCTCCCTCCCTCCCTCCCTCCCTCTCTCCCTCCCTCTCTCTCTCCCTCCCTCTCTCCCTCCTGCTCTCCCTCCCCCTCTCTCTCCTTCCCCCTCTCTCTCCTTCTCTCTCTCCCTCTCTCCCTCCCTCCCTCCCTCTCTCTCCCTCTCTCCCTCCCTCTCTCCCTCCCTCTCTCCCTCCCTCTCTCCCTCCCTCTCTCCCTCCCTCCCTCTCTCCTTCCCTCTCTCCCTCCCTCCCTCTCTCTCCCCCTCCCTCTCTCCCTCCCTCCCTCCCTCTCTCTCTCCCTCTCTCTCTCATCTCCTCTCTTCAGCCCGCGTCCTCCTCGTTTCTTCGACCGACACGTGCCTCGGTCAGTCGCAGTACATCCTTCCCGCTGTCCTCGCCTCGATTGATCATCTACCGGTCTTCTCCCTCGCCATTCACACACTATTTGCTGATGGAAGGGTGGAAGTGAGTAATTGAGGAGATAGAGGAAAGAGATTAGATAAACTAGTCCCCTGGAGAGACTGGGAAGTTAAAAGCAGTGAGGAAAAGTGTGTGTGTTGCAGGAGTGTCTGTCTCAGTGTCTAGCAGGGGCTATCCGCGCCGCCTCCTCCGGCCCCTGTGTCATGGTCATCCCCTCGGCAGACGCGTGGGCTAAGGCCGTGCCGGCACATGCTCTGCATATGGTAAGTGGGGGTACTGTAGGAGAGGGAGGGAGAGAGTACCTTGCAGCTGTCGTCGTTCCTCTCCTCCTTACCCACCTCCTCTTCCCTTCTGCTCCTCGGCTCAGCTGACTGTGCGTGGGAGAATCTCCCCGATGAGATGAAGGCAGTGTTTGAGAACAAGACGTGCTATCAGGTAAGAGATACTGTACTGTATTTTCGGATACTGTAGTGTAAGAACGATTAGAGCACTTTATTCGAAACAGTATGTTACATGTTTCAGATCAATGCTCCATCGGACGAGTCTCGCAAGGCCTACTGGCAGCATGTTCTCAGCCCAGCCACCGCGCCCCCGCAAGTGTTCGATGGTAGGTATTGATTGACTATCGATCGAATCGTATCCGTTAGTATCGATTGAATAGTGTTGATTAATTGTCGTTTCAGTTTCGCGCTACTTTTGCCCTCCGCTAGCCCCGGAGCCGAGTGCAAAGGAGAAGGTTTGTAGGATCGTTAATTTATCGATTTATTGATTCCTCTTTAGATCCGTGAACTGACTGAATCGGAAGCGAAGGATCTGTTGAAGCAGTACAAGCGACAGCAACTCATGTTCCGCAACTTCCTCAGAGAGATGACTGGTGAGGGGTGAGGGAGAGAGAGAAGGGGGAGGCGAGGGAGAGAGAGAGGAGGAAGAGGCGAGGGAGAGAGAGAGGAGGGGGAGACGAGGGAGAGAGAGAGGAGGGGGAGACGAGGAAGAGAGAGAGGAGGGGGAGACGAGAGAGAGGAGGGGAGGCGAGGGAGAGAGAGGAGGGGGAGACGAGGGAGAGAGAGAGGAGGGGGAGACGAGAAAGAGAGAGAGGAGGGGGAGACGAGGGAGAGAGAGAGGAGGGGGAGACGAGAGAGAGGAGGGGAGGCGAGGGAGAGAGAGGAGGGGGAGACGAGGGAGAGAGAGGAGGGGGAGACGAGGGAGAGAGAGGAGGGGGAGACGAGGGAGAGAGAGAGGAGGGGGAGACGAGGGAGAGAGAGAGGAGGGGGAGGCGAGGGAGAGAGAGAGAGAGATTAGGAGGGGGAAGGGGGGAGGGGGGTGAGAGATAGAGAAGAGGGAGGCGAGGGAGAGAGATAGAGAGAGAAGAGGGAGGCGAGGGAGAGAGAGAGGAAGGGGAGGCGAGGGAGAGAAAGGGTATTGTTTGCAGCCCGTCTGCTGCGCGAGTCTCGCTTCCGCGATTTCGTAATGCCTGTGAATGCGGAGGAAGTGGAAGACTACTATGAAGTCATCAAATATCCCATGTGTCTCACTGATATGACGGTACGTGCTACTCTCTTTTTCTTTCTTTCTCTCTATCTCTCTCTCTTTCTCTCTCTCTTCACCGTCTCTGGTTTCAGCTGAAGATCGACTGCGGCGAGTACCAGACGCCTGAACAGTGGATGGCCGATATCAAGCTCATTCTGTCAAATGCACTCGAGTACAACCCGGACACGGACGAGGATGGTGAGAGAGAGAGGGGAGGGAGGGAAAGTGAGAGTGAGAGAGAGGGAGAGCTGATAAAGTTCCCGCCAATTCTCCAGTTCAAATAACCTCGCACCATTCGTGCGCAAAGGCAATTTTTACCGGTTGCGCGCAAGCAGCGTAATTTGTAATATACGAAAGCAATCCTTGATCGATGTCCTAGTCATCCAACATGATCCAAATCTCGTAAATTGTTTGCCACAGCGTATACAATATGCTTGCGCACAAATTGTGCTCCTGGAAAATTGGAGAAGACTTTAGAACTCTGTCTGTTCAGGCCGAAAGGTTCGTCATGCGGCAATGGGACTGAAAGAGAAGGCGGAAGAGCTGCTAGATATGGAGATGGAGGAGAAGTTTATCGAAAAGATGAAGGTGGGCGGAGCCTGGAGGGGCGGCGCTTGACATTTTTATTCCAGACGCGAGCTCGTCTGCTGCGCGAAGCGGGTCTCTCTGACGTGTGCATGCCGGATGTGCCTATTCTGGTGGAGGGGGAGCAAGCGAAGAGAGAGAAGGCTCGTCTGGCGAGGGAGCAGGCGGAGAAGGAGCAGAGGGAGGAGAAGGAGAGGGCGCGGAAGCACAGGGAGCAGCAGGAGAAGTGGAAGAGGGAGATGGAGGAGAACAAGACCGCCGTCACACACGAATTCGTGTGCGATGTGGCTGGCATATGCAAGCTCGTCAAGAAGGTGGGAGAGAGAGAGAGAGAGAGAGAGAGAGAGAGAGAGATGCTTGTTTAGTGGACCAAGCGCACTGCGGATTGGGGCGTTCTGGACATGGAGCAACTAGCTGTGGAGGTGGAGTCAGAGTTGGCCCAGTGGAGTCGGGAGTGGAACAGGTGGGCGGATACAGAGGGGGCGTGGCCTATTGTCTTGTTTAGGAGCGAGCTACTTGGAAGGCTCAAGGAAATAATGAAGAGTAAGAGGGGTGTGGACGACGACACAGACAGGGACACTTCCGAGGAGTGAGCGACTCTGCGTCTCTGCCATGCACCCTCTCCCACTCACTCTGACCAGTGCATGTCTTCACGTTCTTGATTCACTTAGTTGAAAGATTAGTGTTTGTTTTCAGTCTTATTTTATAATCGATATCTGCCGCGTGAAGATTTGAGTTTAGGAATCTCTTCAATCTGAATTAGTTTGTATGCCCAATGCCAGTGTTACTTTGACTATCCCCTGCTGAATTTTACGCGGTATGGACTTTTCCATTTTCTACGCTCACAGTCCACAATTTATAGACGTTCAAGTTTTTCAGTGTTATATTGCCAGTTTATGAATGAATTCTTTGTGATTTTATCGTATAAGTGAATTGGTGTGGTTGAGGTGAAATGGGATAAGTGTGGACGTATATTATTATGCAGTCTAGCGCGAGACTGAGTGGGCCTGGGGGCGGGGCTTGGGTGGGCGTGGCCTAGTAGTGCACCTTGTCCTGCTTGGAGGTCCACAGTTGGAACGGCTTGAGCGTCTCCTCGACCGGCATGTGCTCCAGCTTCCTCACCTCATCTGACTTGGGATCCTTGAGGAAATCGTGGAACGGCTTGTCGTCGAAGCCCACGTCCGAAGCCTGCAAAGGGGCGGGGCGTGAGGGGGCGGGGCCTGGCTAGCGTACCTGCTCGGCGGAGGCGGCGTAGTAGATGGCATCGAACCTCGCCCACAGACAGGCTCCCATACACATGGGACAGGGATAGCAGGAGGTGTACAGAGTGCAGCCCGACAGATCGAACGAGTTCAGCGCCTGCAGGGGCGGGGCTTAGAGGGGCGGGGCCTGCACACACTCACCTTGCACGCGTTGCGAATCGCGGTCACTTCGGCGTGCATGGTGGGATCGTTGGTGGCCAGCACCTGCACATCATAGGATGGTTTCAAATTGTTTCAAATGTTTCAACGTTCATGACACGGACTTTTTGGTTATTGTATTTTGGGATGCATTCCATAAGCTACTATTTATCAGATTATCATTTTTCCCGAGGAAAAAGTGATTTCATGAAAAGATGCGTAAGAGAGAGCGGGAAAAGGGCATGATATCAGAAATAAGATAAATGATGCATGCAACTATCAGCGTTTTTTTTTATCTGCTAGCCGTGAGAGCTAAATGTGATCAATGATACGAGTCGTGGAAGGAAGCCGCAGAACATTCGAGAATTCTTATTATGTATGTCATTTCTCACCATGTTGTGTCCAGTAGCGACCACCTTTCCATCCTTGACAACGACTGCTCCGAACGGACCGCCGTCACCGGCCTTCACCTGAACAAAAAGAGTTCGCTCTCTCTCTCTCTCTCTCTCTCTCTCTCTCTCAACTCTCTCTCTCTCTCTCTCTCTCTCTCTCTCTCTCTCTCTCTCTCAACTCACTCCAGCGCACGCCTCCTCGACAGCGTGATGCATGTGCTCCATGGAAACTGGAAAATAAAATAAAATTCAATATGTGAATGTGAAAACGATTTTTTTTAAAAAGAAAGCAAATATGATGTGTGCGCAATCGGCCGTCAACTATGATCGAGAGACGAACAGAGGGATCGTTATAAGAAGCAAAAAGGCCGCGTGGCGCGCATACAACGCGGAGAGCGAATCTCTCTCTCTTTCTCTCTCTCTCTCTCTCTCTCTCTCTCTCTCTCTCTATCTCTCTTTTTTTCTCATCTCTCTCCACTACGCGATTGAAACAGTGACAATGTATTCAATCACTCGTTGGATCAAGGTCACAATCGCACTACTAGCGTGTAATGCGATTGTAGATTGTAATGGTTATTATGCGAAAGTTTCGATTGTATTTACTATGTTCCTGCGTAAACATACTTTGTAATGTTTCTATTATGTACTTTTAGAGACAAATCACTTACCGAGATCGACGATTCTCATGTTGTTGCTGTCTTGGAAGTGTTGTTTTGCTGTAGTAATGATATTTATGTAGTTGGCAAAAAACGAAAGAAAAGCTGGCTCTCTGAAACACAAGAAAAGACAAGTGAGAGTGGTTTTGTGATAGCGAAATTCCTCCCAAAACGCAGACACAAGATAAAAAAGATGATAAAGAAACGCACATTATCTTTGCTAATACAAATGAGTTTGTGGCAGATTGGCTGGATTTCCTAGTATCGCAAAAAATGGGGTGATCGAGAAAAAAAACTTTCTCATTCTTCCAGTTTCTCTAATACTGAATGAATCAGCTCGTTCTGAAAACGAGTATAAATACTGGTATTGTAACTCTCATCGCTTATCTTGAAATATCAAATCCGATTTCGAATATGAAAAAGAAAGCTCCGTCAGCGTTATGCGTAGGCGGTGGTATTTCCAGACTTTTAATAAGAAGTAAACCTTATGAGTGAACAAATGGATGCGAGCATCGAGTGTTAGGTGATAGGCTCGGAGAGGCCATTAGGCGGCCATGTGATCGGCTTATCACAAACATCAAAGGTCACATTCTGGAGATTCGATACTAATTATATGAGAGTCAGTGAGGGTGAGTCAGTTTGTGAGACACAAATGACGAATAAGAAAGTACTCTTTTCGATAATACTAATAATCATAGGCTTCGAATGTCTATTGTCAAAGTACAATACAACATGACATCACCGACACTTCTAATCGTAGTGACATTTCATCGGTTTATCACGCTTCTGGCGACAGTCAGAAGGGTTATCACATATCATACGATTTTTTTGTGAGCTCACGAGCACGAGGGATGCCACATATAATCCCTCACATGCCCAATCAATCATCGCTGCTAAGATAGCAGGTGATCTGTTTGAACTCTGCTCAAGATATGTCACATGGACAATGGAGACAGCCTTCGGAAACTTCATTGCAACTAAGTGATACGAAGAAGAAATAACGGAGGAAACGCAACAAAATAAGTGCCTAGGTGAACTAATGTCGTAAAACTGTCAACACAATTGCCGTATAACCATAAAACTTCTGCCGAAATGTGAAGTGATATATAAATGATAAGGGGAATAATAAAAAAGGTTTGAAGAATGCAGCGTTCACTCCTTGTCGAGAGTCATCTCGAAGACCTCGCAAGTCGCTGAAAGCAATCGATATCAATCAATCGATAGTGATGGACCACCCACGCAGCGGGGTGTTGGGAGTGGCGGGTCGGGAGAAGACAGTGGGCGGGTGTGCGGCGGGGGCCACAATGTGGGTGCAGTGGTCCTCCACCAGAACTGACGAGGCCGGAGACACACCGCTGAACGCCTTCACGCCCAGATTGTAGAAGAACCGCGCCGTGTTCACGTCTGAAACGGGTGAACACAATTGTAAACAAACAAGTAAACAAGTAAACAACCGCACCGGGCATGTCACTGCCGTCATGGTGGATGCTGGCAGGGGCGGACAGGTTGATCTCCCTGCACTCCTCCGTCGTGAACCCGCCAGGCACGGTGACACCAGGCAGGCCCTGCGAGGAACTCTCTCCACTGGCCCCGCCCCCAGACGCCCCGCCCACTCTCACCATGACGACCGTGTGAGGAGCGATGTGGATGGAAGACGGCTGCGTCTTCGGAACGAACGACGGAGCAGACAGCGACTGAACGACGAGGATAAACATTCTAACACACACAACACAGGCTCCGCCCACTCAAGACACGCCCCCTCACCCATTCAGTAGGAGACGGCGAGCAGGGAAAGGAGAAGGCAAGCGGCGTCTCACAGCGAACGGAGGGCGACATCCTGCAAGAAAAATCTCTCTCTCTCCCTCTCCCTCTCCCTTTCTCTCTCTCCCTCTTCCCCCTCTCTCTATCTCTATCTCCCTCTCTCCCTCCCTCTCTGTCTCTCTCCCTCTCTCTCTATCTCTCTCCCTCTCCCTTTCTCTCTCTCTCCCCTCTCTCTCTCTCTCTCTCTCTCTCTCTCTCTCTCTCAACACACAGCGGTGGCAGGTAAGGCGACAGCAGCGGGGTGGGCAGAGGAGTGCTGAACGAATACATTTGAAAAATAATGAGACCGAAAACTCGCCCGTAGCTCCACTGAACGTAGTCGGGCTGCTCGATGGGTCTGTAATAGGGGGAATGAGAGGGGGGAAGAGGTAGAGAGAGGGGGTTAGAGAGAGAGAGAGAGAGGGAGTGAGGGAGAATGAGAGGGAGAGAGAGAGAGAGGGAGGGATGGAGGGAGGGAGAGAGAGGGAGAGAGAGGGAGAGAGAGGGAGGGAGGGAGAGAGAGAGGGAGAGAGGGAGAGAGGGAGAGAGGGAGAGAGGGAGAGAGGGAGAGAGGGAGAGAGGGAGAGAGGGAGAGAGGGAGAGAGAGGAAGTGGGTGAGGGAGGGAGAGAGAGATCTGCTCACTTCTCTCCATCCGCGTGCATCGACTTGTCTACCACCTCCTCCAGCTCGTTCACGCTCACAGTGTACCGCAGCCCACATGACTCGACGATCCGCCTGACATCATATAGACTCCGCCCCATCAAGCCCCGCCCACCTGTTCGAGCCGCGCAGAGACACCACAACGCCCACGCGAGACGAGTTGTTGCCGAAGAAGCGCACCTAAGTATGAGGTGGAGGTACGTATAAGGGATAAAGAGAAAGTACGAGAGAGAGAGAGAGAGAGAGAGAGAGAGAGAGATCCTACCTTGGTGTCCTTGGGATAGAGCTCATTGTTGGAGGCGGACAGACGAGCGTCCCTCTCGCGGCGATACAAGTCGTAGGAGATGTTCCTGCAATCGTGAGGCCCCGCCTCTTGTGGCCCCGCCCACCTGTAGATGGTGTTGTCGAGTGACTTGCAAGCGGCGTAGGGGAAGGGAGTGTCGGGATGCGATATGTTCGAAGTGGGAGACGAGTAGGTGGAAGAGAGAGCGAGCGGCTCAACACACCACATTATTCTCCTAGTGTACATCTAGGAAAACGATACAGTTTCAATAATTCCCCAATCGAACGATGCAGATCAAATTATTTCCCCCTCAAACATAAGTCACCGATGTGTTGTTGCGTGGCGCGCGCACGGGAGGAATGTCTGAATGTAGGGATTTCTTTCTCCTCTCTCTCTCTCTCTCTCTCTCTCTCTCTCTCTCTCTTTTGCTCTCTTACCCTTGTGTCGGTTCTCGCTCTCCCTGACTGTCTCGACTGCAGAGGCGATGGTCTCACGAGGATGACCAAACACACCCATGTACAGTACCTCGTACAGAACAGCTACAAACAGAATCTCTTCCTCTCTCTCCCTCTCTCCCTCCATCCATCCCTCCCTCCCTCTCCCTCCCTCCCTCCCTCCCTTTCTCTCTCTCTCCCTCTCTCCCTCCCTTCCTCCCCACTCACTCTGCCCAATAGCCATCGCTTGGTGCTCCCTCTGCTTGTAGACGAGGTCGAAGCACATCCTGTTCCGCACGCACACCGTCACCTGGCCCCGCCCCTTTACGCCCCGCCCTCTCAAGCCCCGCCCACCTGACGTGACTGGTCGGCTCCGACAGGCGCGGGGAATGTCTGCGGAGGCTTGTAGAGGGTTCTGTAGACAACCACCGTGCACCTGAAAGTATCTACCGTATCGGAGAACAATGAAGCTATACATCCAATAACCTACCGGAAGGTGCTGGCAATGATGCGGAATATGTCCATTTCCAGCTCCATGTTCTCGGTGTTTCGGCGATGAAGGGGGAGGGAGGCGGGGTTTGAGGGGGCGGAGCCAGGGTGAGTGTGGGCGTAGGCGGCCTCGATACGTCGCATCACAGACGGGAAGTAGTGCTGCGAGTGGAAGAGCTGAAGTTCAATTAGAATCCATAAACCATCGTTGAAAATCAATAAATCAATATTCATCCAATCCATACTCGCCTGTTCAGAGACAGCTCGATAGAGGGATTCGTGTGCGAACGACGCGACACTGTGGTCGCACGCCAGCTGAATACAGTACATTACAGTATACCAGTTATCAAAGTACCGTACCTTTTTCTTGCGCAGTCCGAGAGTGTCCAGATACGCGTCCCACTTGTCGCCTTCGAAGCGACGGAACTCCTCGAAGGCGCCATTCTCGTCTGGAGAGAGGGTGTGTGAGATGAAGAAAGAAAGAGAGAGAGAGAGAGAGAGAGAGAGAGAGAGAGAGAGAGAGGGGGGAGGAACGCACAGCTGACGGAGATCTTTCGGACTCTTTCGTGGGGGTTCATGGGAGCCGCACAGCTCATCACAGGAGCTCCCTCTGGCTGACACGGAGAGGGCGGCGGCTGGAATACGGTATGTGTACAGTAACCCTCACCTATATGAACCATAACTGGTACAGTATTCCAGTATCCGTCCAGTAGCCCCAACTCACCGCATGAGATCTTGCCGAGACGAGGTTATTGTGGATAGGAAGAGGCGGGGGAATGAACGGGAGCTGCAACATATACATGAATGTTGATCATGAAAACAGAATTTCTACCCAAAAAATAAATATATAGTAAATCAGTAACCTACAAAAAAATTCATCATTATCTTAACTAACCACTCCTTATTGGGCCCATCAATATGATACAGGAATGTACAAAAAATAATACATAACGGCATTTCACTTTGAATGGAACCCACAATACCCCTTACAAACCATGTATCCATTGGGAGAAGGGAAGAGACGCGGTGGAGAAAGTGCCTAGAAGGGAAATGCAGATAAAATTATATACAAGACAATATTCTGGAAACAGACAGAAACAAAAATATATCGTAATCATTTTTTAACCATAGTAATCATGTGCATATTGGGGACCATAGGGCTGGAGGGAAAGTAGCCAGGAGGCGAGATCTGAAAGAAAAGATTTAACCGAAAACCAAAAGACAAAGAAAATATCTAGTTGCCAGCCATGCCAAGAAGCATCGTGTATCAGAAGAAGAGATGACGAGTAGACATGAAACGATCATCAAAGACTCGCCGGAATGGGAGATATCGGCGACGTCTTCTGTTCTTTGAAGAGCTGAGGAGACTTCGAGTGAGGAAACGACATTGGAACCCTGATAGAAATAGGAATGAAAGAGTGAACATTAATTCCTTCAACTCCAATACTCGTGAATTGAGAGAGTCATTGAGACAGATGTAAAAAAAATTTGCCTACATCAAAGATACATCATTTCGGCGATAAAAAGGACGATAAACATTTTTTATGAATAAAAATTAGAAACAGAAATATAAATTAATAGGCTAACTTGAAATATCGCCAAAATAAACATGATCTCGGTAGATGAAAGAAGACGTTAAAAAATCATTGTTTTAGGTCAATTTTAGGCCAGAACAATCGAAATAATTGCAGTGTGAAGATGAGAGAGTGTGAGAAAACATCGTGCTGTTCGGAGAGAGTCAGAGAAACCAGACGTAATTATGAAACAATCTCATGGTACGTTACAAAGTTTATTAGGTTTTTATCAAGTAATTTATGTTTCAATTATGTTTTTTAACATTTGGACTATATTATGGTCACAAGATATTATTATTTTATTCATCTTATCAATTATTTCTCGCAATAATCTGATTTTACACTACTAAATTGTTTTGTGCATGTGAGAGTGTTAGTGAGAATCAGTGATTTTAAATGCGCGCGAAACGCACTCGGTTTTCCGTTGATTTTTTTCGGATCCGTCAATTTTCCCTTGATGTTGTTTCATAAAACACATAGTAATTATATACAACCATCTAACTTGCATATTGCTAGAGTGATATGCCAGTGGATGATCCGGATTACGATTCGTTTGACGATGATGTGGTGTTCGAGCGCACGATACCGCCACAACCTCCGCAAGATATGGTTAGTTCTTTTGTATAGTTCGTCCATGACTCCATGTGAACATCTCCAGAACGAGAGCAGCAACGATCTCCCGCCTACGCCGCCGCCCGCGCAGCAACGAAATGTGGGGGACATCCCTGGTCAGTTGTCGCTCCTTCATTCTTTGTGCTCATCTTCTCCTCAGACTTCTCCGACGAGGACGACCTCGCTTCCACCCCGCCGCCTTCCGCGCGACCCGTCTCGGTCACCAGGAACTACCCAGGTGACTACTCTCATACACTTTAATATGATTTTCTTTTCATAATATAGAGTTCTCTGACGAGGAGGAGCTGTCTCTGGGCGCGACTCCGCCGCCCAAGACGCCTGCCAAGGCGGAGAAGAAGGTCGACCCTCCTCCCACTCCCTCTTCCACTACTCCCAACTACCAGGAGAAGGAAAACGGTGAGGGATATATATGGATTTCGGAATTGTTTACTGTTTCCAACTGCTGGTCTGGTCATAGGATGGACAATTAAAAAATGTATTTCCTCTCGAAACAGATGTACATCATTGGGAACATATGCATGAGAAATCTTATAAACAACAGCTTCAACGCTGTGAGATTCCTATGGCACCTCTTTCTCTGCAGCTCCCCCTCCCACGGCGCTGCGTTGTCTGAAGAAGTTTTTCGGCCACGACGGCTTCCGGCCCAAGCAGTGGCGCATCATCGACAACTCACTGCAGGGACGAGATCAGCTAGTACTCATGAGCACCGGTAAGATTACTGTACTTTGTATTGTCACTGTAATTGTTATGTGGGTGATGTGGTTTTTGCAATTAGTTGTGTTGGTACTGCTATATCCCTTGATCACCGGTAGCGCGTATTCATGTACACCACTTTCTGGTTCACTGTTACGTACGAGTTGTGATTGTGGGTACTGTACATTACCGTTTAACAGGTTACGGTAAGTCGATCTGCTACCAACTACCCTCCCTCATTCGCCAGGATCTCACAATCGTTGTCTCCCCACTCATCTCTCTCATGCACGATCAAGTTGATGCTCTCAAGTATGTTATTGATCGATTATCGATTTTATAGAGATTTTGTCAATAAAAAAACTGATGGTTTACCGTCTCTTAGATCAATTATTGATTTATTCTGAAAATAATTTTGTTATCAGGTTCAACGAGATTCCTGCCGAGCTCCTGTGCGGATCTCAGGCGATTCACGAGAAAGACGCGATCTTGCAGAAGGCCAAGGACGGCGAGTTGAGGTGGGAATATCGATTGTTTTATCGATTTATCGATTTGCTCAGGTTCCTCTACGTGACTCCCGAGTGGATCGAGGCAAATGGATCGCTGCGTCAGCTCGAACACGGTACTACTGTACTACATAAATTAAGAACTATTGATATAGATTGATTATTAATCGTATCGATTGATTGCAGTGGTCGGTCTGGTGGCGATTGATGAGGCACATTGTGTGTCTCAGTGGGGACATGACTTCCGGAGCAGCTACAGGAAACTGGCAGCCGTCAGAGATGCACTGCCGGTGAGAGAGAGGGAGGAAAGGAGGGAAGGAGGGAGAGAGGGAGGGAGGGAGAGAATGAGTGAGAGAGAGGAGACACAAAGAGAGAGAGAGAGAGAGAGTATGTTGAGACTGTGCCGGTGATTGCTGTGACAGCGACTGCGACTCCGGCCGTATGCGAGGATATCAAGAAGAGTCTGCGGCTGCGAAACGCTGAGACCATCTGCACGGGATTCGACAGGTATGCAGTCCCCATCTCACAGGGAAATAGTGGCAACATCTAGCGTTCATGAGGTTGACATTTTAGGAAGAACCTGTTTCTGAAGGTGTCGAAGCAGGTAGATATGAAGACGGACTTCCGACAGCTGGTCAACAAGGAGGACAGCAAGCGGGGACGGTGGGTCGATTTATTGCAATGCATATTTTGGGTTACTGTACTTTGTATGTGAGGGAGTGAGATGAGGGATGGATTAGCTGACTGTTGTTTGTTTGCAGCCACTTCGGCGGGGCTGCCATCGTATACTGCGGCACACGCAACCAGGTCAAAGAGGTGCACGAGCACCTCAGGAGTGAGTGACATTCGATCGATTGGTGATATTGTTGTTGTTTGTATTGGAAATGGTCATACTTGTAACGCGAACCTTGCAAGTTAACTTTATCGTACAAACTCTAAACTCACGTGTTTTTTTTTCTTGTTCACTTTTCCGATTGCAGTGATGGGCGTTCGATGTGGTATGTACCACGCAGGACTCACGGACCACCAGAAACAAAAGGCACACAGGGAGTTCCTCAAGGACGAGGTAGGCCTCTCCCCCCCCCTCTCTCCATCTCTCTCTCTCCATCTCTTTCTCTCTCTCCCTCTCTATCTCCCTCTCTCTCTCCCTCTCTCTCCCTCTCTCCATCTCTCTCCATCTCTCTCTCACTCTCTCTTTCTTTCTCTCTCTCTCTCTCTCCATCTCTCTCCCTTATCCTTCCCTCTTCAGCTGACAACCATCGTAGCGACGGTGGCGTTTGGTATGGGCATCGACAAACCCGATGTGCGACACGTGGTGCACTATGGAGGTATGAGAGAGAGAGAGAAAAGGAAAAAAAAGAAAGAGAGAGAGACTCCTACTCGCAGCCCCTCGCAACATCGAGTCATACTACCAGGAGATTGGCCGCGCGGGAAGGGACGGAGCACCCAGTTGGTGTACTGTACTCTATGCAGAAAAGGACCTCATCATGCATAGGTTTGTCTATTTACCCCACTTCCCTCTCTCTCTCCCTCTTTCTCCCCCTCTCTCCCTCTCTACCAGAGGTTTACTGTCTGTCTGAGGAGTGGATGTGGATGTTGTAGGAACCACGTCCAAAACGACGACGTGGCGCCCGGATACAAGCAGCACCAGGCGGATATGCTGCGGAGGATGGAGCAGTACCTGCACGCAGTCACCTGCAGGAGGAGGCCAGTCTCACTCTCTCACTCTCTCACTCTCTCACTCTCTCACTCTCTCACTCTCTCACTTTCTCACTTTCTCACTCTCTCACTCTTTCACTCGGAGGGAATGATGGAGATCTCTTGTTGCAGCCTTCTCCTCTCCTACTTTGACTCGTCTCACAAGTCTCCCGGAGTGTCCACCGACTGCTGTGACTGCTGCGAGCGGCAGATGATGCTCGGGGCGGGCGAGGGAGACGAGGTACTGTACCGGGGTACTGTAATCGATTACCATTATTTTGATGTCAGGGTCGTGGGACGACGATTGAAGTGGCGCAGCAGGCCTGGCAGATATTCAGGGTGAGAAGAGGGAGGAGAGAGAAAGTAGCGGGGAAGCTGATCTCTAGAATCCATTCAGGTCATGTCTGAAGTGTACGGTAACTACAGCGGTATGCAGAAGCCGATCGATTATCTCAGGGGATTGGTATGGTTCATTGATTGATTTGTCTATCACTGATTTTTCGATTCTCATGTTTCAGACGAAGGAGGCTCTCCGCAAGAAGGGTCCTGCGGCTGGTCTCTATGGGGCCGGCAAGGCGCGCACCGATGTCTGGTGGAAGGTGTGTTTACTTGTCTGTCTGTTGTTGTTGTTGTTTTCATTCCTATTGTTCAGGCGCTTACTACACAACTGCGCGCATATGGCTGGGTGGAGGAGTGGCGTCCGCAGATGGGCGGAGCCAGAGGGGGCGGAGCGCCACAGCAGAACCGATTCTTCACCTGTTGTCGTCTGACAAACAAGGCCGAGACCTGGATGAGAGAGGGCGGAAAGGTGAGAGTAATTCGGAAACTTGATAATATCGATTGATTGAGTCGCTTTCCTTGGAAGCTTCTCCGGAACTGCTGGCTGCGGAGGCGCGCATGAACCGAGTCGTCACCACGGCAACTATGGGCGGGGCCAAGGGAGGCGGAGTCACTGCCAACACTTTCTCCTCGTTTGGAATTGATGCTGATCAGAAGAAGTGAGTAGGATGAAAATGTAGTTGTGGAGAAATGTGGGAAAAATGGAAATACATGTATACATGTGGGTGGTGTGGACCAGTGGTTCCGTGAAGTGCTGGTGGGAAGGCATTGATTGTTGCAGGGTTCTTGGTCGAACGTGTCTCCGCTCGTATAGGGATGCGTCTGTCTATCCCGGACTCGCGAGTGGGGTAGACGCCAGGGTAGTCCCGCTGGTGAGTGAACGGATTATTGATTGGTATCGATTTATTGGTTGGACACAGCTCGACGATCTCCGCAACACACTGGAAGAGCTACGCACAGAACTGGCGAGGGAGTACGATACTGGGCCGTTCCTCATCGCAACGAATACGGTGCTGGACATGCTCATCACAAAGAGGCCGGATAGGTGGGGAGAGAGAGAGAGAGAGAGAGAGAGAGAGGAGAGAGAGGGAGGGGGAGAGAGAGGCGAGAGAGAGAGGGGGGGCGTAAGAGACACTCTTCCAGCCCCGCTCACCTCTCGCTCGTGTCTGGCTGGTCTGAGAGACACGTCAAGTTCTATGGTCCTCGCTTCTGCGACGCGATCCGGGTGAGTGGGCGGAGCTAGAGAGGGCGGAGCGTATATTCGATCATTCAGGCGTTCTGCAAGATGCACAACATTGACACGAACGTGGCGAGTGGATCGGAGGTAAGTACTGTTCCTTGTTAAATATTTCAAGGTGATTGTAGTCTGAGTACGTCATTCTGAATCCTTCCCATGATCCAATGATTAAATTTGTATATACAAAAGAAACTTTAAGAAAAGGAACGCGCGCACTGCTCTGTGAATAATTTCCTTATTGATTTGCATTTCCTCATAGTGTTCATTCAATTGTAGATGCCGGAGAGTGTTCGCGATGCGATGGCAGATCTGAAGCCGACTGCGGCTGCAGTGTACCTCACTCATGTGGGGGAGAATGGACTGGCGCCGGTGGGCGGAGAGAGGGGGGAGGGAGGAGAGAGAGAGAGGGAGGGAGGGAGGGAGGGAGAGAGAGAGAGGGAGGGAGGGAGGGAGGTGATTGTAGGCGGAGGTGGCCAAGGTGCGCTGTCTCTCCGAGTCGACTGCGTGGACGCATCTCACCACTGCTGTCGAGTCGGTCGGTCCGGCAGGGCGTCACTCATTCCAATCTCACCGTAGTCAGAGTACCCGTTTCACATTCTGAGACATTTTAGGATTCGCATATGAGTTGACACACACAAAAAAATGTGCCCATTAATTCAGGGTCTGCCCGTTCATCTCTCCAAGATGAACATCTCCCGACAGCTGATCGATACGGTCAGACAAGCGATCGAGGATAAACTGGCTGGAGGTCAGCGGAGAGAGGGAGATAGAGAGAGATGGAGGGAGAGAGAGAGAGAGGGAGAGAGAGAGGGGTGAGTTGCAGACGTGTTCCGTCTCAAGCCCATCATGGAGTCTCTCCCTCCGAATCTCATCGACTACAATCGACTCAAGCTGGTCAGGGCGGTGCTCATATACGAGTATTGTGGGGAGGAGGAGCAGAAGGAGGAGCAGAAGGACGAGGAGAAGAACAAAGAGGCCAAGGGTGGGTGGGAGTTTTGCGTTTTACCACCACTGTATGTTATAATGATGAAGATATTAGTGGAAAGGACGATCAAGAGTGTGTCATTTATGTGTTTTCGATGCAGACGTTTGCGTGGCTCGAGGCTCTGCCGAGTGTGGGGACGCTCGTTCGGGAAAGCGACCTCCCGCCTGGATGGCAGCTGCTGTCCCTCTCCAGCCTGCGAACAAGAAGGCCCGTCCAGCTGCCTATCTCTGAACCCCACCCACTCCACTTACCCTTTCCGGTTTGTTGTTTCATTGATCTGCCCACTTTTCGGGTTGTAGATTATGTTTTGAAGATATCTGTATGTTTTCGTGTGCATTGTTATGTTGTTCAGAGAGAATACATTTGTTCATTCCTGACTCATTGAAACATGTGATAGTGACAATGGTGTATGATGTTATGATAGATGGAGAAAGAGAGAGAGAGAAAAAGAGAGAAAGAGAGAGAGAGAGAGAGAGAGAGAGAGAGAGAGACGACTGACTGACTCTTGTAGGTGTAGTTGCATCGGAAACAGATCTCTGCGCGCGCACTTGACAGTCTTGCACACCTGAACAAGAATCTATGAAAGAGCAGGAATATGCAATCAAATTATTCTCCTTCCGCAATTCTAAGGGGACGATGCCGATAAAATTATTCTCCTACCGTAATTAGAGAGGGCGCGCAGCGCCCTCTCTTTTGACTTGGGATAAGGCTCGCGCCAGAATTTTCAGGAAGCGATATCTAAAGGTCCCCTTAGCAGCAATGTGACGTCATCCAATTCATGCTAGCTTGATTCACACATGGGTTATTCACATGGTTCATGGTATTGATGTGAGTCATAACCGATATTCGTAAAAGAGAAACGTTGGAATTCGCAAATGATGTCTATTTCCGGCCCGGGCCAATGCGTCAGCGATTTGCAACAACAAAATAATCATAAAGACATATTGTTTTTTGGGCATTTAAAATGCATCCAGGATGAGACCCTCTCATTCTCGAAATGAGAGTGCTCGTTCTGGTTTGTCTCTGTGCTTCAATCAGCATGTCATTCCCGTTTCGATCTCCACAGGCTGTTGGAGTGAGTAAGAGACCCCACGATTCAACTAATGATCGTTCCCACTGACTTCTTTTCTCTAATTGTACTTTATATTGCTAGGTTACCGGCAGACTGCTGTGCGACGGTAGACCCGCAGTGGGGGTGCTTGTCAAGCTCAAGGACTATGATCTGAGTGAGTGTAGTCAGAATCAGCTTTTGTGAATGTTTTTTTTCAGCCAGCAAAGACGATAAAATGGATGAATCCACGACCGATGCAAACGGTCGCTTCGAAATGCAGGGATATGCGAGAGAGTTCTGGAGTATCGACCCCATTCTGAGTGTCTATCACAATTGCAACATGGGGTTCGAGCAATTCGGGGTGCGATTGAGTTCGTTGATAACATATTCATTGTTATTCTTTCAGATTTGCAAGCGCAAGTTCACTATTGAAATTCCGGATTCATATATAAGTAAAGGCAAGGTATGGAAGGCAGAGAGAGAGAGAGAGAGAGAGAGAGAGAGAGAGAGAGGGGGATCATTTCACTATTTCAGAAGCCGAGAGAGTTTTTCAACGCAGGTACTCTCGAGCTGTCAGGACACTTCCAAGATGAAGAGTTTGACTGCATTCACTAATCACTATATCACTAATGTATATGATACACCATATCATATTTCAAGATATAAATATAAAGCGTTCAATCAATATCATGTATTATATACATCTGCTTACAATTTCAATATCATTTACGAATTATGGTCAGTGGTCAGATTAGTCTCCTACCGTGATTCTAATAAAGGAACGATATATAGATCAAGTTATGAAGTTATTCTCTTACCGTAATTCCAAAGGAACGATTCAGATAAAATTATTCTCCTACCGTAATTCTAAAGGAACGATGCAAGTCAAATTATTCTCCTACCGCAATTCTAAGGAGACGATGAAATCAAATTATTCTCCTACCGTAATTATAAGGGGACGATGTAGGTCCAACTATTCTCCTACCGTAATTCGGAGAGAACGATGCAGATCAAAGTATTATCCTAATTCTAATAAAAGAATAAAATTAAAGAAACGTCGAAACGGTTTTTCTCATACTCGTTTATTAACTGAGTATTAACATCTACATCTGTAATGCATTGTGCAGTGTCAATGCGTAGTTGTTTCTCGGTATACGTGATCGCTAATGCGATGGGCTGCTTCGTCAATCACGTCTCACAACAGCAACATCGAAACATCGAGCGCATCCCATCACACCGGGAGTGGCCGCTGTATCACATCATCCCATCTCCACTTTGTGATTGTAGAGCCGTCGCGCACTCTCGCCCACGACAACAAATAGTACAAATAGTATAAGAAGGACCAGACCCACGTCCGATCCCAGCATCCAACCACCCAATCAGAATCTAATCGTGTTGATACTATATCTTATCCGTCTTTTGCCTATCTATATCTTATCCGCTTGTGGTGTCCGTATGGAGGATAGTTTTTGTTTCTGTGCCGTCTCTTCACGGAATGACATTGGTTCTTCCTCACGAGTTGTTCTGGCGTGATCTTCTCTTATCACAATGTTGAGTCATAACTCGTGATTGATATTCATCAACACTGGAGGAAGTTCAGAAATGGAATGGAATAGATTTTCTTTATCTCGAATCAAATAGCACATGGCAATGTAATTTACGGTAAGGTTTAGTACGGTAAAGTACAGTAATGCGACGCCTACTGCGAGTTCCAACATATTTCAATACATAAAAGTTCATAGATAAATATTTGTCTCACCCACACGTATTCAGGATGAGAACCCTCGTTGTCGCGTGTCTCTGCGCTCTCGTTGTGGCGAGCGGCTCATTCCTGCTGTGGTCTCCGCAGGCCGTTGGAGTAAGTTCCGAGACTAATGGCCGTTCCATCAAACTCGTTTCACCTCAACCTTCACTGATATTATCAGGTGACCGGAAGTCTTCTGTGCGACGGGAGACCCGCAGTGGGGGTGCTGGTCAAGCTCGAGGAGTACGACCTGAGTGAGTGGAGTCGGTTTCGATTTGTGTGACTCACAACTCACAATTTGCAGTCAGCGAAGATGATAAGATGAATGAATCAACCACCGATGCATACGGTGGGTTGAGAAGTTGAGCTCTGTGGCTGAATTTACAATTCTCAATTACACCAGGTCGCTTCAAAATACAGGGATACGAGACAGATTTGTTTGGGAATATTGAGCCAATTCTGAGTATCTACCACGAGTGCAACATGCGATTCGGGAAATTTCAATTGAAGGCGAGGTTGGGTTTGTTGATAACTCTCATGGTTATTCTTTCAGAAGTGCAAGCGCAAGGTCACTGTTGAAATTCCGGAGTCGTATATAAGTAAAGGAAAGGTTAGAAAGGCAGAAAGGCGGAAAGAGAGAGAGGGAGAGAGAGAGAGAGAGGGAGAGAGGGAGAAAGAAAGAAAGAGAGAGAGAGAGAGTGAGTGAGAGATAGATAATTGATTGATTGATAGAGGGATGATCCCGCTATTTCAGACGCCGAAAGAGTTCTTCAACGCAGGTACTCTCGAGCTGTCAGGACACTTTCCATATGAACAGTTCAACTGTACTCATTAACAAACATACATCATGGCATTTATAAAATTTTCTATCAATACGATATACAAACACATTTTTCTACAATACGATATACAAGTAATCAAAACAAAACCGAATCATCAAGACTAGCTGATCAAGGCACACTCTGGGTACCGGTACATTCATTGTTTCGTGGCTGTAATGTAATGAGAAATGAATCAACACGAAATGATGCATGTAATGAACCATGTTCGGTGCGTCACCCAGGCGGGAGCCGCATAAAAGGCGAACGCAGAAGTGTGAGCATCAATTCGGGATGAAGCTCCTTCTCATTCTGTGTCTGGCCGTTGCCTCTTCTGCTTTCCGGAAGCAGTCCGCGGGGGTGAGTCATTATACTGTGTCATACTGTGCCACTTACGTTGTAGAATGCATTCATTCGAGAGTTCTCACCCTATCACTTACAGGCGAAAGGTGTGCTCACCTGCAATGGAAAGCCCCTGAGTGGAGTGCGTGTCAAGCTGTATGACGATGACAGATGTGGGTTGTGATAAGTGATACGTGTTATTCCATCACTTCTGAGATACTGTAATGTTTGTGATCCGAGTGTTCAGTTGGAAAAGACGACAAGATGGCTGAGACGAAGACGGACTCGAATGGTGGGTGGGGAGAGAGGGAAGGGAGGAGAGAAGGCAAGGAAGGCGGGGAGAAGGCTCAGTTCCAGGTCGATTCTCCCTGCAAGGCCACAAGAGGGAGCTGACCACCATTGACCCCAAGATCAACATCTACCACGACTGCAACGACGGATTGAAGGTAGGACAGGGTGGAGAGAGAGAGAGGGAGAGAGAGAGAACAAAATGATGACGTCACTATTTCAGCCGTGCCAGCGCAAGATTTCGATCATGATTCCTGACAAGTATGTGTTCTCTGGAAGAGTGAGTATATATTATCAACCCATCTCTCTCTCCCCCTCTTTCTCTACCTCTCTCCCCTCCTCTCTCTCTTTCTCTTTCTCTCCATGTTTCCATTCCAGACTCCTGAGAAGCTCTACGACGCGGGTGTGATGGAGTTGTCTGGCAAATACAAGGGCGAGGAGAGGGACTGCTTCCATTAAACATCCAATCATTCTAATGATAAATATACTATCGCACATGCCTTCCGTTGGTTCGAATCAGTGTTGATCTGTTCATATTTATTTTTCAATAGCTTGACAACTCTTTTCTTCTACAGGTTTCATAATAAGAGTCACACATCGCACTCACTAAGCAAGATCTACGTCTATGTTGTGATTACTGTATCAACGGTATACACCAACACTGCATGTTCGCTGATGGCTTTGGAATTGAAGGAATCCTCGGTCCTCGGAACACGGAGTTGAACCCGCCGAGAAACTTTCAACGATCGATGTCGCAACGTCACTCTAATCGTGAGACCCAGCACACAACCCCTATTTCACATCGATCTCGACAAGAAAGTATCACCGACAGATACTTCACGCTAACTAAATCATTTGTGTTTAATCTCAACCGCAGTGTTTGTGTATGGAGCGTGTAACCCTGGATACGTTGCCGCATCCATCCGTGCTTCCCTAGACCTCACCCCATTCATCTTCGATAATGCTCTTTATTCACATCTATACCACAAACATGTTTCGCTTTGCCGATCCGAATTCGTCTCTCATTTTCCCTTACAAATGTTAGTTGAGGATGAGTCCGCTTCTCTCCCTCCTTCTCCTACCATTGGTTTCTCTCGCCGTGGAAGGAGTCTGGCGCGCGAACGGGTCGGATGCGCAATTCACAATGTTCGTCACCATCTCACCGGGAGTCAACGTGAAATGGGTCTCGACGAACGTGACTCGGATGACGTTGCGACAGTGTGAGTGGAGCATCGCGAGTCTGACTGGTTCTTGCAGCTGTCAACTACGAAGAGCTCCACCACCTCACAGCGCTGGCTCCGATCGGACAACAGGGAACCATTGCGATGGGGTGAGCTCTCTCTCTCTCTCTCTCTCCCCCCCCCCTCTCTCCCCTCTCTCTCCCTCCTTCTATTCAACCAATTTCTATTTCAGAGTATCGTGTGAAGGAGAGGGTGCTTTGTTGGAGGCTGCATTCAACCCTACGTGAGTTTCGATCGAACTCGTTGTGAATGTAACAGTTTTCAGTGCTCACACGAAGGCCCAATTCCTCAGCTTGGAAACAAAGGAAGACATCATTGCGATGAACGCAGTCGAGCAGGATGGGCTAGAGATCATAGTAATTAGAGAGACAGAGAGACAGAGAGAGAGAGACAAAGAGAGACACAGAGAGAGAGAGAGAGAGAGAGAGAGAGAGAGAGAGGAAGGGAGGAAGGGAGGGGAGGGAAAATAATCCATTTTTTCAGTTCGGACAGTCCATTCTTCAATATAAGGCGCTCCACTCGATAGTGCTGGTGTGCAGCAATGTGGACGAGGATGGGCTCACGGGAACATGCAACTGCGCAGCTGCCAAAGAGTGAGTGCACCAGTGCACACACGTTCGACATACATACATTCCTCGTACTCTCCCCTGTTTCAGTGACTTGGCCAACTTCCGTGTAGTGTCTGAGGTGATTCCGCAAAGCTGATCGACCGAGCAGCCCAGATTCCCGACAAAATTGATTTACTACCATAGATGCTTTAAAGGTAGTGTACCCTCTGAATCCCATATTAAAGGTAGTGTACCCTCTGAATCTGGGTGTATGCAGAGATATAACATGTCGTTGTTTACGATTCAATGATTATACTATGATAATGCAAATATACATTCTGAAACAAATTAGTTTAAAAAAAATAATTTAAAAATTGGAGTGAGAAATCGTAGAATCTAATAACTTTTAATCAGCTCGGGGGTGTGTGCACAACTTGCACGAAGTTACACAATTTGACCACACTATCGGCTGTTTCATTAAAGACAATTTATTTCCATGTGTTTATATTGTTTCTTATGTCATTCTTATTTTGGATAACATTTTTAATATGTGTTTCTTTTACGAAATTGGCGGGAACAGCTGATAGAAAAATGATCTGCTAAACGCAGTAAGTTCTGTTAAAAAAGTTGCGTAAATATGCGTATCATGTTGGATTTAAATTAATTTTTGATAGTTTTTTTAATTTCATTATTTTTCATCACAAACAACCACAAACGGCATGAAAATATTTCTAAAAGGCATTCATTGATAATACCTTCGTGATAATTTTTAATATGGGATTCAGAGGGTACACTACTCTGACCCGGGGGCGCTAATAGCCGGCAACTAAGGACCGTTTTGCTGCTATCTCGCCACTAGTGCGCCACTAAGCATGACAGTTCTGCTTCGCCACTAATCCGCCACTACGTCGCTAATAGCGAGCTATTAGCAGATTTTCTGGAATATAGTGTTGTGTAGTGTGTGCACAACTGTCGAACAATTTACGAAAATTATTCGAAAGTTTTTTTTTTTTTTTTTCTTCTCATTTTTATTGCATTATATTCGTAAAGTATCGTCGTTTTATGTTTTTTTTATCATTTGTTTGTGACAGTAGTATTCTTTGAATGTCCCTAATGTGTGAGGGGAGTATGTGTGTGTCATTGGCGAGTCACCGGTTCATGCATTGCATAACTGTCCGAGGAAGTGGACACGATTTCGTGAATGATGTGTATATCATACGTTATTTGAAGAGGAAGACTCGTTTGAACGACGATCCCATGCTGGGCGCGCGCATCAACAAGCAGGCCGACGGCACCGATCCTTACTCGTGGATCAGATACGGAGAGTACGGAGAGATGCGCGTCAAGGGAACGCGCGGAGTATAGGATCTTTCAGGAAAAAGGTACAATTTTTACATTTCAAAGCTGGTAGAAAAGTGATACAGTATGGTGTGCATTATGAAGTAACTATACATATTGTCCATATGGTTCACGTTTGATCGATACGTTTCCAGCACTCTGAGCTGTTGTCTCGGAAGAGCCTCCACGAGATGCATGTGGAGGAGGTAAGGAAGAGAGAGAGGGAGAGAGGGACTGAAAGACGCCGATGTCGCCTAGAAATGCGACGGGGTGTCCTTCGTGCCCTCTCCGATCGACCAGCTTTGCGAGGCTCTCAAGGCGAACACTGAGCTGACCGAGACGTACGATCGACCGCGACAGGACAAGGAAGATGTTGAGAAGAAGATCCAGGTGGGCAAGGTCTGAATAGGCATGGCTTATGTGAGTGTGGTTGTAGGTGCGTCAGAACTGCATTGACGAGATGATCGTGCAGACGAACTCTCTGCAGCACCAGCACCAGCACATGGTCGAGTCGCTGGCTACCGCCCACCGTCAGACAACAGCTGACGGACAAGAATAAGGTGAGGGAGAAGAAGGCTGGCTGGGAGTCGGAGAAGGAGAGGGAGCAGCTGAGACATCTACTGACCGAGATACACGAGGTAAGCGTGGGATTCTGGCAGTGGCTGGAGACGACGATGGATGGCAGAACTGGCATCTGCGCGACCTGGCTGATATGGCTGAGAAGGAGGTGTGTGGACATTTGACTTCTTCAGCTCATCGTCTGCGGCTGCGAAGAAGCAGTCGGCGGAGCTGCGCCGAGGCGAGCACCCGCGAGGCTGTGGAGACGAAGCGCGGAGAGACGGCGGGAGCAGATACGCCTCCTCGAGCAGCGCACCCTTGCCGCCGACACTGTCGCCGTCAGAAGCCAGCAGGTCAGTGATTTGATTATCATGATGTATTGAGTGTTATCAATGGTGTGCGTTGAGGCGGAGCTGTCCAAGTTGCGTGTCTAGCTGGAGTCCTCGGAGGCGGCTGCGTCGGAGTGGCACGAGAAATACGAGAGTGAAAGGAAGACGGCGGTAGATGGGGCGGCCGCACCCTACATGGGGTGGTGAGTGAGCTGGCGGCAGACCACGAGTAAGACGTCGCCACAACCGGCCAGAGGATGCTCCAGATGCAGGCACGTTTAGACGCGCAGGAGAAGGCAGCGGAGGGAGTGCGCCGGATCTAGCGAGGGCCGAGGAGAAGAAGAGTGACAGAGGACGCGGCAGAAGACGCCGGCAGAAGACGGCGCGCGCCAGGCGCTGTGTCGAGAAGGTACGTCTCTCTCCCCCCTTCTCTCCCTCCCCCTCTCCCTCCTTCCTCCTCTCATCCCTCCTTTGCAGCTGGAGCAGCAGTTGCACGAGGCTCGCGCAAGATGAGTACAGTGTGGACGACGCGTCTCTGCGCCAGCTGTTCCTGTCGGACAAACATCGACACCGCCCTGCTGCTCGCCAGCTTCCTCGAGTACAGAGCAAAAAGCAAGGTGAGCATGAGCATTATCATTCAATTATGTTATGTTTGAATCTTACTGTTCATGCAACGTCCGTCTTCTTCCAGGACGTCCTATGAGCGAGGTGGAATCGCCGAAGCCAATGCGAGCGCGGTCAACCCTACTACCAAGACGACGGAAAACTACTAGAAGACCCTCACCAACACATAAATAAACCTGTCCATTAATGATAAATGTTATTCAAAATTTTGTAAAATATCATTGTATACTAGCGATAATCGGTAGCAAGGAAGGGGCGAATAGGAAACGCGAATAATCGCGGGTATTCGCGGCTCGAGGCGATCAGATTCCGCTATTAGCTGGCCACTATCCCGCCACTACTGCGCCACTATCTCGCGAGGGCAAATTTTAGTCGCGAGATAGTGGCGCACTAGTGGCGAGCTATTAGCGGGATGGGGTCATAGTACCTTTAAAAATTATCACGAATGTATTATCAATGCCTTTTAGAAATATTTTCATGCCGTTCGTGGTTGTTTGTGATGAAAAATAATAAAATTAAAACTTATCAAAAAACTAATTTAAAAACATGATACGCATATTTACGCAACTTTTTAACAGAACTTACTGCGTTTAGCAGATCATTTTTCTATCAGCTGTCCCGCCAAATTTTTAAAAGAAACACAAATGAAATGTTATCCAAAATAAGAATTCTCTTTCGAAAAGTACAGGAGTAAAAAGGAGTGGTTTGTTTTGATCTAATTCAACAAAATCACATGCATATTTTTTTCTTCGCAGCTGACTAAAATTTCAAAACAAACCTGCTCTTTCAAACGATGTACTATGAAATGTTTCATAACTATGAAATGTGTGATTTTTGATCAGATATACGCATGCAAATGCATAAAAATTTAACAACAAAAAGGTCTTTTATTTTAAATTATTATAGTACATATTACAATTACATATGTTCGCTTTTTTCATCGATTAGAAAGAGCAGGTTTGTTTTGAAATTTTAGTCAGCTGCGAAGAAAAAAATATGCATGTGATTTTGTTGAATTAGATCAAAACAAACCACTCCTTTTTACTCCTGTACTTTTCGAAAGAGAATGGATGTCCTTTTCTCAAATTTCGAAGAAATTTTGTACATTAGATAACGAAAATACATATTACAAACTCACTAGTCAGAATATCATGCTATAAAGATACAAATAACTTACAATTTACAATACTCACAATTAACAATTCACAAATACACAGACATAGTAACAGTCACTGATAACAGTCACGTCAGTAACTTGAAAATCTTCGAAAACTAGTACACTGACGTATCCAAACTAGAGAGTCTTCGAAAACGTAGTCAGAATCAGGAAACGAACAGCCTGGTCGGATCGCTCATTGACGATTGATGCGCTCTATTTCGCTTATCTAATAGCCCCCCTCTCTCTCACTCTTTCCCCCCTCTCTCTCTTTCTCTCTCTTTCTCTATCACTCGCCCTTCTCTTTTTCTTTCCTCTCTCTATCACTCCCTAACTCTCATTATCTCTCCTTCTCCTTCTCTTTCTCTCTCTCTCTCTCTCTCCCTTTTCTATCTCTCTCTTTCTCAATCTCTTTCTCTCTCCTCTTTATCTCCCCTCTCTATCACTTTTTCTTTCTCTCTCTCGTTCTCTCTCTCAGAGCATATTGTGTTTTATTCTCCGCTTGAACACTCTCTTTTTCTACCCTCACTGTTCTCTCTAGACACAGAAAGACAATCTTCAGATTTTGAGCTAATGAACCTTCGGTCATGAATAGCCGGACTGGGTGCGTTGAACTGAACTCAGCTAGCTTTCTTATACGGTTATTTTCCTGTGTTTCTGGTATTACTGTTCGAACTGAGGAGTTGCACAGAGAACAAAACAGCGTCATCCGGCCTGCTTTCTGCAATTCGCACGTTTTCTCGGCAAGTCGGTAAGAGAACATGCGCTCTCTCACTCTCACACTCTCTCTCGCCGAGATCGTTCGATCAGATAACAGGCCGGCTGCCCAGTCACTCGCCAGTGGACATGAGAGAGTGCGCAGAGAGTGTGCGCTCGCAAGAGACGCCAGAGACGGCGCGCGATCGATCCGACACGAGAGTGGGTGAGCGAAGGGCGGGGCATGCGCTCGGCCAATCAGTTTTCACCGGCAAGAGGCCGAGAGACCAATAAGCGCAGAGTGCAGTGGGCGGAGCTTACGTGATGCACACCGTCGTCGCCGCCGCCGCCGCCGCCGCCGCCGCCGCCGCCGCCGTCGTAAACACGTTTAGTGGCAAAGCGGGAGAGAGCGAGAGAGAGGCTGTTCTGGGCGCCGCAACCGATATTTATTCAACAAATCATACTCATAGGTCTTACAAAATGATACCCTAACACATAACACACTCTAATGAAGTATATTGTATTATGATAGCCAAATAGCGTGTGGATTGGGAGTGGCGCGCTGTGCGCGCCACAGATCATAACAAACGGGCGGCGCTGGCGCGCCGCCCCTAATGACATAAGAAACAATATAAACACATGGAAATAAATTGTCTTTAATGAAACAGCCGATAGTGTGGTCGAATTGTGTAATTTCGTGCAAGTTGTGCACACACCCCCGAGCTGATTAAAAGTTATTAGATTCTACGATTTCTCACTCCAATTTCAAATGATTTTTTAAAACTAATTTGTTTCAGAATGTATATTATCATAATATACTCATTGAATCGTAAACAATGAGATGTTATATCTACGCAAACACCCAGATTCAGAGGGTACACTACCTTTAACTTGTATACTTGTGTCTGCAAAATCTTTCCCATCAGTGTGCTCACACTAAGTACCTGCTTACTACAAATTGTAATTCGCAATGTTATGAGATAAAATATTTGCGGATAATTCACCTTCATCATGTCATGTTTACTGTTTCCGGTTTCGGTGTACATTTCGATTTCCGATTGCTTCGAGTGGGAAACAAGGTCCTCAATCGTTTTTGTCCCCTTCTTGAATCGTTGGCGGGCCATTATTCGGGATGAGCCCATTTCGGAAGCACAATGATGTGCGTCGGTAGTGTCTAATGGATACATGGCTGGCGACTGTCAACAGACCATCGTCACCGAGGTGCCGATCTACTGCACATAGTCGAAGTCGTCGTCGTACGTGACCGCGAACTTCTCGTTCCTCATCATGAATAAATTTAAAAAAAAACATACACAATGGGGCGGTCCTAACATCGCGTTGCAATTGCAAGAAATCTTGCGAGTACAAGAATTCTTGCAATGTAACGTTGTAACCGCAAGAAATTTTGCATTGCAACTTGACATGTCAAGATTTCCTGCAATTGCAACGGATTGCATGCTTCTCAAACTTGGGTAACTGAACCGAGTCCAGATCACGGTCGCGCGTGTACGCACTTCTAACATATCAGCGCGCAGCAAGCGAGATCATACGGGTTTGCTATATTAATAGACCTATCGATAAATGAACGATGTCTCTCGATAGCCCTCATCCGAATGTATCAAGCAAAATCATTCTTTTGCGATCAGTTTCTTCTGTTCGCGATTCTTTTTAGAGTTGCAAGAGGTCTTGCAATCGCAATGTTGCAATCGCAAGAATTCGTGCAAACGCAAGATTTCTTGCAATTGCAACGCGATGTTAGAACCGGCCCAATATTGCAATCTAGTATTCGCAACAGCGAGAAACGTTGGTGCAAAGACGTAGGTAAATCGTGCTGATGACTGTTTTCCCGTGTGGGGACAAAGCAAAAGTGATAGTGAGATCCCAGATATTTTTCGTTCACAGTACTGCTTATGAACTTATGAAAAACATACACAATGATGTTATCCAGTAGTCGCAACAGCGAGAAACGTTGGTACAAAAAACAAAGCGAAAGTGATAATGAGATCGACATTCGTGTCATTGGTGTGTACCGCCCTCCTAGTACCACTTCACTTCCGCAAATGACGAGTCTCTTATCGATATCATATCTGATCTGTCCTCGTGATCAATACCATCGCAAATTGTAAACGTTTTGGCGAGTTGTTTGATTCCGCGGGTCTATCTCATTGCATTATCTCTCCCACGCGCATCAATCGTTGCATAGATTGGCTTCTAACTGACAACCCCTCTCTAGTAATGTCTGCGTGTGTGAGTGCGCCTTTCTCATCTTCCGGTCACAATTCCCTCGAAGCGCGTTTTTCGTTCTCTCCCGATAGCATAGTAGCGCTACCGTATCCCAGTTTCGGTAAAGCCGACTTTGAATCTATCCGCAATGCTCTTCGTTCCTTCGTAGCTGTGACTGGTGTAAATTGTTTACTGGGTTTTCGGATATTGATGATCTGTATTCTCGGTTTTGTATGTTTGTAGTTTGTCTCTTTGCTGCTTACGTGCCTGCTTACGTGCCTGGGGGGAATATCATGTGTGGCCTTGCCGGTCTCCGCGGCTGCTATCCTACCCGAGCGGCGAGTCCCTACCATGAATGGAACTGAAACACCACGTCTCCATACAAAACACATAAACGGACATGCAAGCAACAAACACTCGAAAACAAGAAACATTTTCGCGTAAATTAGCGCGCTCATTCAGATTGTAGCAAATAATTGGTATAAAAGCATTAGCGCGCCGAAATATATTGCACTTTATAAATTTAAAGAAAGATAATTTCATTTGTTTCAATCGTTTCAATCGATACCTATAATGATGAAAACCTGGAAATATCAGAAATTTATTCTATAAAAATGCGAGGTTACGTGAGGCCTCCTAATTAATCTTATGAGAGAGAAATGAGATTCTCTTCTCCTCCTTTCTCTTCTTACTTATTTTTTCTCAGAGAATATTCACTCATATTTGCTTCTGCCAAGCCACCTTGTGAGAAAAAAAATCAATATGTATTTCTTTATAATAGAATAACGGTAGGAAAAGAATCTTCATCGCCCCCTTAGAGTTACCTACTGTAAGAGAATATTGTGACCGGCATCGTCCCCTTAGAATTACGGTAGGAGAATAACTCGATTTTCAGCGTCGATAAAACCGATAGCTAGAAGACTCATCGTCATCGTCATTCTCTTTGTCGGTGAACTTGAACCACTCTACCGCAACTTCTATCCGTTCATTTTCACAGTTCACATAATGCATTTCATCCGTAGCGAATCACACATCTGGTGTTGGTTCACGCGAATCCCTTGTGGAGTATTCATTCAGTATGCTTCCCGTAATTACATGTTTATTCGATATCGCGGCCATGATCATGACACGTACAAACAAAAACACTTATAAGAATCTATGATGGTCGTAGATTTTTGTGCCGAATGGAAGATACAGGTTTCTTATTAGAGTGAACTGAACTGTCTGAAAAACAAGCGGATGTTTAAGGATTCACAAATAAACGATTATGCTGAGAAAGATGTATTATCGGAACAAACTAAAGTGGAAATGTATTATGCCTAGTTCTGGTTAGCGTAGTTGTCGAGAAGATTGAAGAGACGAGCACGCGGGTCCTGAAACATTTAAAGAGTACATAGATAGAAAGATTGAGAGAGAGAGAAACAATGAGAGAGTCGGAGAGGCAGAGACTCATAAAGCGTCATACCTCATGCATGTCATCCGCAACCAGAGGAGCAGCGTCGTGCGGCGCGAGGTAGCGGCGCGTCACCCGATTGTAGGCCGTGGCAGTGGGCGGGGCCTCAGGGGGCGGAGCGTCCGACGCCTCCGAGAACGCGTAGACACTGTGCGTCTGGCTGGGAGGCGGCGGCGCAGGGCAGTCGTGGCGAGTGAACTCGTACACAGAGACCGGGTCCTAGGTATATGGTAGAGGTACGGTAGGCTGGGTATACTGTACCTTGGCGGAATCGTGTTCGTCGTGAAGGAGGGAGGAGTAGACGGGGAAGGTGTTGTTCTCGCAGTCCTCGCCCCTAGCCATCTCCAGTGGCGCATCCGACGGAGCCAGAGAGTGCGCCAGCTGGTTCGCGATCAGCTAGGCATACGGTAGGTAAGCTAGGTATACGGTAATTTGATACAGCAATCGAAATCACGACAGGTTTTACTTTTATAAGTCGACAGGTACAGAAAGCGAACTATGTAATACGGTAGATCACAGTACCATCGAGTCGACAATGGAGTACTCCTCGTTGGGGTTGATGCCAGGGATCTGTGATGAGCGGAGCGTGAGAGAAATGTTGAAAGAGCGAGGAGAGAAAGACGAGAGGAAGGAGGAGGAGTGTACCATCTCAACGCAGGTCTCCGTCGCCGATTTGATGACAAAATCGCGCGGCTGCTGCTCGGTCTCCCGGCGGTTGATGATCTAAAGATGAAACGGTTGAAGAGAGGGGAGAGCGACTCACCATAGAGTCGACAAAGGGCGCGGAGAGCGCCGCCGATCCGACAGCAATGCGCTTGTTGAGGATATCGAGCGAATCGACGAACTGCGGATCGGTCGCCGGCTGCGGGGAACGCGCCAAGCGACCGGCAATGTCCTCAACAACAACTACTCAAACAGGCCCCATTATACTTTCACGCTGAAGCTGACGCGACGCTGACGCTCCCGTGCAAAAGATGCAACTATTGATTTCGTTGACGCAGCGTGATCAAAATCGATAGGTGCATCTTTTGCACGGGAGGGTCAGCGTCGCGTCAGCGTCAGCGTGAAAGTATAATGGGGCCTTGTCTCTATTCGCAAGATCAAGTGGTCAGCCTATATTGTAGTGTTTATTTCCAAGGCAAGGTAAATAACGAGAAAAGGCAAGCATGAAAAATATGTGGATAAACAAGGCTAACCCTAGGCTGACCAGTGCAAGTGGTCAGCTACTTATTTCTCTCTCTCTCTCTCTCTCTCTCTCTCTCTCTCTTTCTCTCTTTTTCTCTTTCTCTATCCTCTAATCTCTATCCTATATATTTCCTCATCTCTATTCTCAGTCATTTCTTCTAGATTGTCGAAGTCGTTTCAACAAATGACGTCATCGATTGTTCATTCTCAAATGACAGCATAATGTATCAGTGAGTTACTCTATCACCTCATTCGTATCCAATCGTCATTTCAGATTAATCGATAAGCTGCGAAAAAAACAAATCAAAGGAAAAAGAAATGAAACAGAACACAACACGTGAGAAGCTTATCATGCGTTCTTGTTCAAATGTGCCATTCCAGATCTATTACAAGAATATTACAACAACTCTATGTTCGAAACCAAGAAGACGCGCAATTAATCGTCAACTGTCCCTGAGATAATGATGTACGGTCGTATTGGACTCAGTGATTGACTTATTATGGTATATCTTTAGGTCAGCCTTCAGCCAGACCACACAGAATTATAAACTGTAAACTTCTGTCACTTTGAAGTATCAAAAAGTGAGGTGAGGCTTTCCTTTCGATCCTCTGATCAATTATCATTTTAAAAATGTTTCAGCTCAAGACGAAAGAAGTGAAAGAAGAATATTCTCTTTCGAAAAGTACACGAGTAAAGAGGAGTGGTTTGTTTTGATCTAATTCAACAAAAGCACATGCATAAAATATCTTCGCAGCTGACTAAAATTTCAAAACAAACCTGCTCTTTCGAACGATGTTTTAAAACTCTAATTGTTTTCTTGTTAGCATGTTGAGTTCAGATATTCAGGATACTGTTAATTCCAACAAGTAACTTGCAACAAAATGTATGACACGATTATAGTGCATACTATATTTTTCATCGATCAGAAAGAGCAGGTTTGTTTTGAAATTTTAGTCAGCTGCGAAGAGATTTTATGCATGTGCTTTTGTTGAATTAGATCAAAACAAACCACTCCTCTTTACTCGTGTACTTTTCGAAAGAGAATGGATGTCCTTTTCTCAAATTTCGAAGAAATTGTTTTTCAGGTTGATGTGCCGAACATGTTATGTATACATATTCGAAACTTTAGAAAACGTATCCTGAATATGGAAACGCACTGCTTTGTCGAATCGCTCGTGCGCCTGCCAATGCCAGTCTCTCATTGACACGCGCTATTTCGCGTCTCTCTCTCTTACCCACTCACTCCGCTCCGCACACTCCCCTTCCCCCACAGTTTTCGCGCCAAAACTGGGGCGGTGGCCTGGACGGCGAGCCGACACGAGAGTGGGTGAACGAAGGGCGGGGCATGCGCTCAGCCAATCAGAGTGCGCACGCAAGAGAGCCGAGCGACCAATGAGCGCAAAGTGCAGTGGGCGGAGCTTACGTGATGCACACCGTCGTCGCCGCCGCCGCCGCCGCCGTCGTAAACACGTTTAGTGGCAAAGCGGGAGAGAGCAAGAGAGGGCGGTTTTTGGATGCCGCAACCGATATTGGTTTCACGAATCATACTCATAGGTCTTACAAAGTGATATTCTAACAAATAACGCACACTAATTAAGTATATTGTATTAGAATAGAGAAATCGTGTGTGCCTTGGGAGTGGCGTGTTGCGCGCGTCACAGCTCAAAACAAACGGGCGCCGCTGCGCGCCGCCCCTAATGGAAAAGACGAGAGAGCCTCAGCGGAGGCACCCCACCACCACTGCGCCATAGAACTCCCAGACAAGCCTTCCATTACACTTATAGAATTCGAAGGACAGCTACAGTAGTTGTTTACAGTTCTACGATGTCACGGAAGGGCACATGGAAGAACGAGGGTGACACTACACAGAGCAAATGGAGGTACGGTAGATGGGAGAGGGGCGATCTGAATGAGATGCTTTGAGATGCGATGCGAAAGAGGCAAGATCAGTCGGAGCAATGTCAGCAATGCACAACGATGCCCTCAACTCAGTCGACGCAGTGTAGACCACTCTACTATTTCATCAAAGGACAGTTTCCTTAGCTGATTTCAGCTGTCGGATGGACGACTGCAGGGGGCGGGGCGAGCAATCGACCGATCGATACGCGCTGGCAGGCACCGCGAGCCACGGGACATGTGCGAGCAGTTCACACAATGGATCGGAGGTACGATAAAACATGGGGAAAGGTCTCCGAATGAAGACCATCCAGATGCGGTCCACGAGACAAGGCGAGAGAAGCGAGAGGAGAGAGAGGGCAAGGTAGCCTCTCTTTTCTTCATCTCTCAATAATCTTTGAACACCCACACTGTATGATTTCAGGCCTCTCTTTGGCTGAGAGAATTTATTGATAGACACATAGGGACATTCGCTGGTGTGACGAAGGAATGAAATCGGAGAAGAATTCGCCAAAATGGTACTGTCGTTTTGAGACAGTAGTCACAGAGTGAACAGGTGGATTACAGAAGTGCTGATGGAACCAAAGAAGCACTTCACAAGAAAGATGACAAATAGCAAGCAGCCACAGTTGCAATCTCACTGTGTACCGACGACTAAATTCATCCTCTCATCATCTAAACCCTGATCCATCAACCTGACGTCGTTAATACGTCGTAATCTCTTGTTGGTATGGCAAGGACTCGGTTGGTATCTGCGAAACTATCTTGATGTAGAATTCTACAGTAGCACACCATCATTTGCCTCCTACAAGTTTTCAAGTATGGAATATCTTCATCTTGGTATTTGATGTAGTTTATGAATAAGCGGACAACCGAACATCTGTTGCGGTCACGGCACGGCGCGCGTTCACTGATTTGCGTGACAGTAGACGCACGCGACGCACACGCAATGCGTCTTTCATGTTAAAGAAAAATAAACTCATCATCATTGTCAATTTCTGAGAGGCTGCGAACATGGTCTCTTGGTTTAGTGGTTAGCGAGCGCGGCCAGTGATCTGTTTATCGCAGGTTCGATTCCGTTCGCTGCCACAAATTTTGCTAAATTGTTTGAGCCATCCGCGACGCGGAACTGATGCGCAGCGTGCGTCTGAGTTCACCGGTCAGTGAACAAATGAGTGACACTACGGCCGGGCCGTGGCGGTATTATGTTTCAAAATATTCAAAACAACATTTGACAAACTACTAGTTGGTGGATAAGGGTTTCCTTGTGTCCGGCGCGTAATTATTCCAACAAATAGGTTCTCTCTCTCTACGACAACGCTAGTGTCAGTGCGTCCCTCAAACACGGATGAGGATGAGGAACATGAAATAGGAAGAAGAAACTTTCCAGGAACATCGTCCTCTTCATTTTATGTAAATTGACAAGATATCTTCCGCTTCTGCCATGTCCCTTTTCACGTCGTTATGGTTATCGCTATAGAGAAAAGCTCAAACTAGTAAAAAAAACTATAAAAATTCACAAAAAAACAAGTTACAAAGTACTTTTTACGAATTAAAAAAAAAGTTTAAAAAAGAAAAGAAAATTGAAACTTCATCACTTCATCACTTCATCACTTCATCACTTCATGAAAGCAGCTTGCAAGATGGTTGAAAAAAGTGAAAAAAAAACGAGAAAAAAAAACGGAGAAAAAGGACAAAAAAAATGATTTTTTTTTTTTGAAAAAAAGTGAAAAAAAATCATTTTTTGACAAAAAATGAATTTTTTTCACTTTTTTTCAAAAAAAAAAAATTCATTTTTTTTGTCCTTTTTCTCCGTTTTTTTTCTCGTTTTTTTCACTTTTTTCAACCATCTTGCAAGCTGCTGAAGTGATGAAGATGATGAAGTGATGAATTTTCCAGGACACCTGCATTTTTTGTGTTGGTATTAGTGTTAGTGAGAATTCGTCACTGAATGCACAACACGGACTCGATTGTTCGCGTTCTCCGTTCACATTTCGCGGTTTTATATTATTGTTTTACCTTTTCCCTGCCCTTTCTTTACTGCTTTGAAGCTTACTGATATCATTTCATATGATATTTTTCAGATGGGCGATCCCGGTTCAGTATCGACAGGCTCGCTACGTACCAAGATCTCACTGAAGAGCGGCGGTGCCGCATATTCAGTCGTCTCCCCATTTTACACTATGAAGCCGGAATTACCTCGTAAGTGTTTTAATTTTGTGTTTGAAGATTAGCATCAATATAAAATTTGTAGCAAAGAGCGTGTTGCTGGGCAGTGACGACTTGCTGCAGACGTACGACCTCAGCGCCGCATACTCGCGATTCTGCGGAAACAAGGTGAGAATTTATTATGTAAACATTTGGGATCACATTAATAATTAGAAGTCACGTCGAGACGATTTGCACTCGTTCCTCCCTCATCTATACGGCAACTTCAACTTCAACAACGGCAGCGACATCAGGTTCGTTGCTTTCGGGTCATATGTGGAGTTTCAGTGTTTTTTTTTAAATTGTGGAGTTTGAACTTACGAACTGAACGAATTGCGCCGCAATCCTGATATCCCTGACATTCATATTCCTGTTTCGCTGGCATTCAAACATGATGTAGTTGCTCGTATTGCTCTTGCTCCTCGTGGCTATGCATTTTCGTGAACCCCTGCCTCCTTCAGTTCTCTGAAGACGTTGGTGGAGAAGCCTCCTATAACAGGCAAGGACATCTCCACTCTGTCGGCCACTGCCATGACTGGATTTCGACTCACATCCGGGCCTGTTGACGAGAGGTCGGCTAATGAATGTGTTTGATTGATTGATATAATGTTATCTCCCGCAATCAGTTATTATTGATTATTGATATATTCTCATAAGTTCAGGTACCGCTACATGTTCGAGAAGAAGCAGAACGACGAGGCGTTTGAGGACACGAGTCGTTCGGGCATGTTCAAGCGCTCCCTCGACACCATGGAATGTAAGTTGAATTCGTTTTCATTGCAGTTGTTATTGTTTTAATGCTGATGTTATGTTGTTGTTGATGTAACTAATCAACTTTGTTGGTAGTTTGATTTGTGTATATGGTATTGTTTGTTTACCTCTTTGATTGATGGTATCGTTTCAGTCTCGGACGACGGTATGGGCGTGGAGAAGAAGCGACACAAGGAGGACAAGGACAAGAAACAGAAGAAGAAAAAGAAGGAAAAGAAGAAGAAGGACAAGAAGGACGACGAGAAGAAACACCGGAAAAGCGACAACTCGTTCTCCGAAATGTAAACACGCTGGTTGAATATCGATTGCGGGCTTTCCATGTTGTACATATTTTGAACAACGAATAATGAAGGTTTTCACTTTATATTGTTTGGAGTTTGATAGCGATTCTGAAGAAATTGTTTAAATCAATACAAAAATATCTCGAATCATTTTCTCCCCTGATCAGTATTGTTTAGTCTATCGTTGTTTCTCAGGTTCTTATCAATCGAGTAGTGCTCGTTGATGTCATCGTATCTCTCTTCTACTTCTTGTCTGCAATCTAATAGTAACAGAGATAGCGGTAGCAAAGGGGAATTCCCCTTTCTTCCGAGCGCGAATCTGCACGGATAACGCACGTGAATCGCGTGAACATAAAACGCTTACATGTGTTATATAACATCTGTATCATCATCAATGAACAAGTGATGCAATGAAGCTATTAACTCGTTCTATATGACGGTCATGCGGGCCCGTATAGCGAGGGCGATGTCCTGTCTGCAGCTGCTCATCAGAGCAGTTTGCAGCTGGCGTCGCCGGCGTATGGAACGCGCACGCTCCCGCCGCACCTAAGAACACTCAATGCGTGTGTGAACTGTGAACTATGAACACGAACAGTTCGGGGATTGGGGTTAGGGAGATCTACCTGACTGCGTGTGATGAAGAGATATCCGGCGCTGCTGCTGAGCGCTATTCCAATTGCTGTCGCCCCTGCACTCCAACCCGTCGTACACATGTAGCGAGACTGAAACGAGACTCGAAGAATTTGAGATCTAAAACCCACGGTGAGATCGTTGTTGGTGACGTAGACACTGCGCGCAGTGAGCAGCAAGGCTGTCGTGTACACCCCTGTTGCGAATATCTGCGCGCGTGCCACTCGCGCAAGGTTGTCCTGCGCACAGGCGACCACGGATACTGCAATGGAACTTGTTGAAATACAGTGTCAGTTATCTACCTGCGAGTGCTCCAACACCGTGTGCTATCATGATGGCGGACAGGAGTTGCTCCATTGGATGGGCAGAAGAGAGACGAAACGGCGAACCTAGTATTAGGGTGTGCACAGCTGAAGCGGTGATTTTCTCACCAATGTCGAATACGAACCAATGACATCGGGATGGGTACAGCAGACCGGATAGTGAGGCGTTGTGGCGAAATTCAGCTAAAGTCGCAAAGTTATATATCATGGTTGTGATTGAAACTTACTAGTGAGGAGATTGCATACTCTGAATAGTGAGGCTTGCTGGGAGAGAAGAGCAGTGTCCTCTTCTCCGCAACTGAGAATCGAGTACTGTATACGATGTGATAGGGAGCACTTGCGACGCGGATAGTAGTAATGCGGCTGCTCATGTCGAGGTTCTGTGAGAAACAGCATTAGTAGACTCTAGACTATGTTGGTGTCCAGCCCACCGTAGAGTATCCAATTATCGGAGATGGACGCGACCAGTAGAATGACAACTACATTGAGCAAGAGAACGGTCTTCGCTTCCATCTACGGACGGCGAGATGAGACGTGCATGGATGAGGACTGATGTGAATTTGCAGTATCGATTGCGTGATGTGTCTTTTGTTGCCGCTTCCTGGTCTTCGTCTCCCAAATGTGTCTCCTCACCCCACCCTCTCCGTTTCGCATCTCGTTATCTCCCCGACTCGAGGCGAGAAAAGAATCCGCACGTCTGAGAAAGAGGAATAGAACAATCTAGCATTTTCACTAACACTTCCGATTTCCGACGTTCGTAGGTGAAACAATTTCGACGGGGAAAAAACTGTAAATTATATGTCTACTTGTCTACAGTGACTTACCCTGAGCACACGGCTGCACACGGCTATACGCATTCTTGCGGAATTGTAATGAGAAACCTGTCAATTGAATCGATTGCGCATTTGTCTTTGTTACGATGCGCGTTGAACGAATAACGAAAAGAGAAAGAGAAAAAAAGAGACTCCAATCAGTGGTGACCTGGGTGTGTTTTTGAAGACGCATATGTTGTGAGAATAGGAAAGAGCTAGGGCGAGAGGAGAGGCAAGCGAGAGGGAAGTGTATTTGTTGTTTCTGATGTCTCACACACAACATTGCAGTTGTGCAGTGTGAACGCAAGGTACGTTATGAGCATCGATTTTTCTTATAGTTTGGTTTCTCAATTCACCCCTTCACTCCTGATGTGTTGATAGTATTGTTTTCGCCATGAGTACCGTAACTGATACAGTGCACGGGGAGACGTGTTTGTGTAGGAGTAGGTACCTGATAATAATACACAACATTACGGTTCGCCACTTGTTTTGCGAAGATGTGAAATGGGCGACAGAGCAACAACCCAAACGTCGTTGCGGTGGGGTGTTGATTGGAATGTGTCTCTAGAAGAACTCGCTGGTCCGTTCCGTATTCCCTTGGTTGTTGTGGATTGGCGTACAGCATTTGGATGGGAACTGGGGGCATTGCGGTGCTCTCAGCTCTCTGCGCGTCTGCTTTCCAGCGGCCGTTTGCTGTCTATTGCCTGGCTGTGTGTATTTTCGATTCGAGTGTGACCACTTGGTACTCTCTCCTCTCGTCTCTCGCCCACCCATATATCCACGTGCAATTGCGCATTCTACATGTGAATTGCACTTGATCACCTCGTATTTAATAATATTCTGTAATTATTTTGTCTAAATATGTTTGTATGTGGATTACAACAGTCATGTAATGAGGTTTTGCTCGTTTTGACATGGTTCTCTGTTTGTGATTTCTTACGCATCACTTATGCTGATATCAATTATTTTGCGACTCTTCCTTGCATGTTTGCATAGCTGAGGAGCACCTTGATCGTTTACTACATACGCTATGAATGTGCAATAGATTTTGTTGTTGTGTACTATTATAGTGGGTCATATGGCTGCAGTCATGTCGAGTGGTGAATGAATGACTTGCACTTTGGATACGATCTTATCTCTTGTTTTTCGGGATAAGTATAAATACCCATCTGCCGTCTCCTCCTCTATCATTGTCCTTCATTCGCGCGTTGGACACTGCTTGATCAGAATAAGCGTCTTGCGATGGATAGTGTGAGTTGTTTCTCTGGGTTATGCGCTGAATGCGATAGGTAGGTGGGATCACTTCACTGTGATTTGTTTTGACGGTGATCAAAGTATTTGTTTGTTATCAGCGAGATGAATCGGGGGCGGTCCGATGACTGTGCACGGTTGCTCTCTCACTCTCTCACACACTGTCACACACTCTTGTTTTTGTGACCTCTCTCACTGGTGCAATTGCGTGATTGCGCCGCTGATCGCTGTCGATCGGACTAGATCGTAGTGTAAGGCATACTGTTCACGCCCCTCCCCTCTTCCCTGCCGCATCAGTCCAGAGTCCACTTGCCACTGTCTCTGTTGTGTTGTGCTCCTCCCGTTTCACTCGTGTGCTTTCAGGTGACTTCCCTCTTTTCTCGCGTGTTTGGAGCCGGCGCCGCGACTGCAGCCAGAATCATGTCTCCCAGGAAGGTGACTATCGTCGGATCCGGCAACTGGGGATCAGCCATCGCCCGCATAGTCGGTCAGACCACCAAGGTACGAGTGCGTGATCGATCGATCGATAAGCAATCGATGTGCTCAGGCGTTCCCGGCCGACTTCGACCCGACGGTGCGTATGTGGGTGTTCGAGGAGATGATCGACGGAGAGAAGCTGTCCGAGATCATCAACACACGCCACGAGAACGTCAAGTACTTGCCCGGAAAGAAGCTGCCCGAGAATGTGGTGAGTGGAGTGAGAAGGAGCGTGAGAGAGAGAGAGAGAGAGAGACTGTCTCTCCTAGGTGGCGGTGCCGGACCTGGTGGAGTCGTGCACGGACTCGAACTTGCTCATCTTTGTGGTTCCGCATCAGTTTGTCGCCGGTATCTGCAAGCAGCTCAAGGGCAAGATCCCCGCTGACGTACAGGCCATTTCACTCATCAAGGTGAGCATCGCCAGCCTCCATGCCTCAGTCTCTCTTTTTCTAGCCGAGAGAAATCCACACTTCCTATTCTCAGCCTGTAAGCATTGTGTGTACATGTTCATATGTTCATAACAAGACGTGCTGTGGTGTGCTAATATATCGTTTGTACGATACTGACATTGTGGAATGAGTATGTGCTATTGCAGAGTTGGTTGATTGGTGTGATTGTGGTTGAATGCAGGGCATCGCGACTCCCGGACCAGCACCAACGACCAATGTTGGTATCCCCCCATCCCTGTGTCCCCTTGCATGTTGTTGTGTTATTGTCTGGCAGTGTTGTGTGCGTTGCATGAGATGTTGATCGAAGAAAGGCGAATGTCTGTCTCTCACTCAACAGCAGCTGCTTCTCCCATAGCACAAGTGTGAGAGTGAGAGAAGTCGGTCTCGTCTAGGAGAACGTTGAAACTCTCTTGCTGCCCCTTGGAGTCACTTCGTAATGTGAAGGGTAGAATGTACCTGGAACCAGGGCTATACTTGCAGGGAGTGTCGATGGAGAAGAAGGGCGGTCTGAAGCTGATCAGCGAGGAGATTCGCGAGCTGCTAGACATTGATGTGTCTGTGCTGATGGGAGCGAACCTCGCGCCCGAGGTGGCCAACGACAACTTCTGCGAGGCAACGATCGGTGAGCGGGCAGAGAGAGAGAGAGAGAGAGAGAGAGAGAGAGAGAAGGGGGGGGGGTGAGGGAGAGAGAGATGAGGGAGAGCTGAGGGGGGTGGTGAGACAGACTGATGGTGTAGGTGTAGTGACGTGATGTTGCAGGATGCACCAAGAAAGCCACCGACGGCCCTCTTCTCAAGCGTCTCTTCCACACGGACAACTTCCGCATCAATGTCGTGGAGGACGCGCACACGGTGGAGCTGTGCGGAGCGCTCAAGGTGCGACGCCCTCCACTCTTCTCCGTTCACACTACTATTGCAGAACATCGTCGCGTGTGCAGCTGGCTTCACTGACGGACTGGGATACGGAGACAACACCAAGGCGGCAGTCATCAGGCTGGGGCTCATGGAGACGACCAAGGTGCGACGACCGGTCTCCTCTTCTCCTCCCTCTCCCTCTCCCTCTCCCTCTCCCTCTCCCTCTCCCTCTCCCTCTCCCTCTCCCTCTCCCTCTCCCTCTCCCTCTCCCTCTCCCTCTCTCTCTCGACCCGCCGCTTTCAGTTTGTCGAGCACTACTACCCTGGCTCTAACCTGGAGACGTTCTTCGAATCGTGTGGAGTGGCCGACCTGATCACCACCTGCTATGGCGGAAGGAACAGGAAAGTGTGCGAGGCGTTCGTCAAGTCTGGAAGGCCGCTGGCGGAGGTGGAGAAGGAGCTTCTCAACGGACAGAGCGCCCAGGGACCGCTCACTGCTGAGGAGGTGTACCTCATGCTCAAGAAGACGGACCTGGAGCACAAGTGAGTGATAGAGGGGATGGGGAGAGTCTTTTTCTTCTTCTTCTTCAGGTTCCCGCTGTTTGTCGCTGTGTACAAGATCTGTGCTGGAGAGATGAAGCCGGAGGAACTGGTAGTCTGCCTGAGGAACCACCCTGAGCACAAAGCCTGAGTTATCGATCGGTTAATTGCATTGATCTACCGTGTTTTGATGATGTCGAGTGAGATTCCCCCATCCCAGCCGTGCTTTAGCGAGAAACTTGTAGTATAATATTTTCCATACCCCATGTATAATGCTCACGTAGTTGAGTTGACAAGTCTGTAAATTTCTATGTTGTTCCGATGTTTTATATTACCTTGCCGCGTACATGTTTTGGATTTTTTTTAGGTTTGTATATTTGGTAGTAAAATAAAATGACTTATTTATTTCAAAATTGTCGTGTTTTTTTGAAAATGTCGAATCATTCTCTAATCGTAATCATAATCTATGCAGATTCATGTATCGTAATTCTAAAAGGGAACGATGCAGATAAAATTATTCTCCTACCGTAAATCTAAAGGGTCGATGCGGATCAAATTATTCTCCTACTGTAAATCTAAGGGAACGATGCAGATCAAATTATTCTCCTACCGTAATTCTAAGGGAACGATGCAGATCAAATTATTCTCATACCGTAAATTTAAGGGAACGATGCAGATCAAATAATTCTCACACCGTTATTATAAGGGGTCGATGCGGATCAAATTATTCTCCTACTGTAAATCTAAGGGGACGATGCAGATTAAATTATTCTCCTACCGTAAATCTAAGGGAACGATGCAGATCAAAATTTATATAAAATATTCTCACCATAATCGTACATGATGGTCTGTCAGGGTCGCTATTGTCGCTCTCATGACTCAATTCGTAAAACTGTGCTCGATTGCCAATTTACGCGCGAATAGTTTTTCAAATGCAATACAAACCAGCTGTTTCCAATTTCAACTATTGGGCGTAATGTTTTGATGATGTCAACACCTCGACGACGCTCTGTAAACAAGTGCAATCGTGATGGCTTCAAGCCGGCTAGCCAGCTCGCACGCCGCGATGGATCAGCTACAACGACGGCAGCTCCGGCAGGTATGAAATCAAATTTCGCTTTCGACGCGGTTGATTGATTTATATAATAATTGTTACGAAGATTCGAAGTTAGTTTCCACTTTGATATGTTGAGGCGGGCTGACACCGCGTCGCAGTCCGCGCGGCCTCGCAAGGGAGCAGCAGCCGAAGCGGGAGGCGATGAAGGAGGAAGACGAGGAGAACGAGAAGGACGGCAGCGAGCGCGTACAGAAGATATTTGCGGACGGTGAGCAGTAGCTACTCCGTTCTGATACTACTTGTGTTCAGGCATGATGCAGAATCGCTCGCCGCGCACCAAACAACCCTTCCGGTCGCCGGTCTCTGACATGCAGGTACACTCAGCACTCGTGTCTCCTCTATTGACTGTTCAAACCTTGCTAGGCGGTGATGGAGAGCGTTCACGTGAGTGGAAAGCCGAAGCAGCGCCGCTCGATCGGCAAGCGGCGCGCTATGGAGGTGGGGGTGGGCAATGGGCATGATTTGTTTATCATAGTGCTCGAATATTGATGTCTAAACTAGCTGTTATCATAATGATGTGGCAGGGTCTGACACCGCTGCGCCAGTCTGTTGCCGACAGCGGCCCCGCACTGTCCCCGCTTCGTCCACCAAACACATCGCACACACAACAGGTACGGCACACTAGTTGTATTCGATGGGTGTGTGTGTGTGTCATACAGAAGGTGGCTGTCGCCGCTCCAGCTGCATCGCACTCGGATCGCGTGGACTTTGCCGGGCTGCCGGAGGACGTGCAGAAGAAGTACGTGGAGACGAGGAAGATCAGCAAGCTGTATGGTGGGTGGGAGAGAGAGAGGTAGAGAGAAAGAGAGGGAGAGAAAGAGAGGGGAGAAAGAGAGAGACCTCCTTCAGACTGGCAGCGCGAGTGCATCTCGGATGCGCGTCTCTCGCAGGGCCACAATCTCATCGTCTCCCTGCCGACTGGAGCCGGAAAGACCCTCGTCGCGGAAGTGATGATGCTGAGGTAAGACATAGCGATTACGCTAGAAATTGCGAGAGACCACATGTATGACACGATGTGTAATAATTCTGAAATACTATATGAACGATTGTAGGGAGGCTATGGTGAACGGCCGCTCTTCGATCCTCGTCCTTCCCTACGTGTCGATAGTGCAGGAGAAGATTGCGTCGCTGGCCAAGTTCGAAGACGTGTTCGGCATACACATCGAGGAATACGCGGCGAACAAGGGTGGGTGGGGAGGGAGAGGGAAAGGGAGAGAGAGAGAGAGAGAGAGAGAGAGAGAGAGAGAGATGGAGAGGAGGGAGGAGGGAGAGGGAGACAGTAGCGTGAACAGGTCGCTTCCCTCCGATCGAGCGTCGCAACGGAAAGCCGTCGATTTTCGTGGCTACCATCGAGAAGGCGAATATGCTGGTGAGTGAACGAGAGAGAGAGAGAGAGAGGGGGGGGGAGAGAGAGACGGAAGAATGGGTGTTTGTTCAGGTGAACTCGTTGATCGAGACGTCGTCGTGGCAGCGTCTGGGGCTGATCGTTGTGGATGAGCTACACATGATAGGAGAGGGAGGCAGGGGGGCGCTCATAGAACAGATGCTCGTCAAGACTATGGTTATGGGTGAGTGTCTCTCCCCCTCTCCCCCTCTCTCTCTCCCTCCCTCCCTCCCTATCTCTCTCTCTCCCTCCCTCTCTCTCACCTCCTCCCTCCCAGGTGGTGTCCAGCTGATCGGCATGTCTGCCACCCTCTCCAATATGGACCAACTCGCCACGTTCATCGATGCCTATGTCTACCACACCGATTTTCGACCGGTAGGATTGTTATGTTGTAGTTTATAGTTTTCACACAATCCTTTTTAGGTTGCGTTCCGTGAGTTTGTTCGCGTCGGACAGACGATGTGGACGGTGCATCCGGGAGGCCGGCTGGCAGATCCCGCACACTTACCCAAGAATGTGAGGGAACGAGAGAGAGAGAGAGAGAGAGAGAGAGAGAGAGAGAGAGAGAGAGAGAGAGAGAGGTGTCATGTATAGGGTGCTCGCATATGAGTTTCACGATTTTCACGAGACGTTAAGGTGGTTAGAGAAATATCAAAGTTCGATGAGGTTTTCGAATTGAACATTTCTTTTCAAGCGAGAGCGTTAAAACTACGCTAGCTAGGTGTGATGACAGTTTTGCGAAAAAGGAACTGTGAACGTGGGATGAAATTTTCACTGTCTAAGACTTCAGGGTACTGTAGAACTATTTGACAACATAAATTTTTCGACGAGAAATGTTGAGCTGAATGCAAACGGAATATATTGCAGACTCGCTCATTCGACACGTCCGGAGTGCTGCAACTGCTCGAGGGTGTGGTCCCAAAGAACTCGGTGGGTCATAATTCCCTCTCCCCCCTCTATCTTGTCGATTTAGGTGATCATCTTCTGTCCGACCAAGAAGAACTGCCAGGTAGTTGCTGCTCTCGTGGCCAAGGGAGTGCCCAAGTGAGTGTTGTTGTTTGTTGTTTGTTGTTTGTTGTTTGTTGTTTGTTGTTTGTTGTTTGTTGTTTGTTGTTTGTTGTTGTTGTTGTTGTTGTTGTTGTTGTTGTTGTTGTTGTTGTTGTTGTTACTTATCCCTTTCTAGGCAAGTCCGCGAGCATCGCCTGGCCGAGAGGATAGCGCTGGTGGACAACATCAAGAGCGACGGCGACGGCATGGTTGGGGGGCGGAGCAAGAGGGGGCGGGGCTTAGTGAGTGCTTCAGATCGTTCCCGAAATGGAACAGGTGCTGTTGGCTGGAATCGCGTGGCACCACGCTGGATTGACACAGGATGAGCGAAAACATATCGAAGCCGCGTACCTGGTGAGAGTTGAGAGAGAGAGAGAGAGAAAGAGAGAGGGGGAGGGGAGAGAACATGCGTTGTTGAGGACGGCGTTCTGTGCATGCTATGTGCGACGTCGACACTGGCTGCGGGAGTGAACATGCCGGCTCGCAGGGTCATCATCAAGGTCGGCAACAAGGAGGAAAAGGAGGAGAAGTGAGGGAAGACGTGGATGAATGGTGTCGTTGCAGGGTCCGAAGGTGGGCATCGACTGGCTGGGCAAGGCACAGTACCTGCAGATGATTGGACGAGCCGGCAGGGCGGGATTCGACGCCAAGGGAGACTCGATCACCATCGTCCACAACGCCGAGGAGGAGCAGCGGGTGGGCGGGGCTAGAAGGGGCGGGACCTGTCTGTTTCAGCTCAAGGCCATGCTCGCCGGTCCGATGCTGTCGTGTACGTCCACTCTGCCCCAACCGGATACGATCGATCAGCTGGTGGTCGACTGTATTGCGCTGACGGTGAGGAGAGAGAAAGAGAAAGAGAGGAAGGGAGGGAAGAGAGAGAGCGAGAGAGAGAGATAGAGATTGTAGCTTGCGACGTGCCGCCGTGGACTGTCTCGCATTCTCGCTCACTCTCTGGCGGCTATCCAGAAGGGAGAGGAGGGGTGGTGTGAGAAGCAGGTGGATGAGTCACTCGAGAGACTGCTGCAAAGGGAGCTCATCGACGACGACGGGGTGGGTGTGTTGTGCGGTATGAGAGCCGTTGTTATCTTTGCATCCCTGTCACGTCTCCCTTGCAGTCCATTCTGTCGTCGTCTCAGCGTGGCTCTGCCTGCTTCGCAGCTGGTGTCCTCCCGAGTGAGGTCGTCCGAATGAGTGAGGACCTCGTCAACGCTCTCAACAGCGGCATCGTGTTCACGTGAGCTGTGGCGAGATTATGTAGTGATGCGATCTCATCTTTCTAATCAAATTATTGACTATTAATGCGTCCTATAACAAGAGCCTAATTAAAGACATTTTAATATGTGATGACGCCATTGATTATGTTGATGACATGATCGCCACCAGGTCGCACCTGCATCTTCTGTGCATTATCGCACCGTATGAAGTGAGCTGCGAGGTGGACTGGGACAGATTCCACGCAGAGTATAAGGAGCTGCCCGCGGCGGAGAAGGTGCCTCGCGACTATCTCTCTCTCTCCCTCTCCCTCTTTCCCTCTCTCTCGCTCTCTCTCTCTCTCTCTCTCTCTCTCTCTTTCTCTCTCTCGAGTTTGCAAACTATAATAATGCATGTTTAGGAGCTGCTGGGTGTTCTGGGAATGAGTGAGAAGGACATTCTCACTGCCATAGTTAAGCGGCAGAAACCGGTGAGGAAAAGACGAGTAGAGAGAGAGAGAGAGAGAGAGAGAGAGAGAGAGAGGTTAGCGAGAAAATCTCAGGCACCCGGCAGTAGCGCGATGCGACTCTATCTCGGACTGATGCTGCAGCGTATTTGGAAGGGAGAGGAGAACCACTGGGAGGTGAGAGAGGGAGAGAGAGGGAGGGAGGGAGAGAGGGAGAGAGAGGGAGGGAGGGAGATTCCATCTCTTTAGATAGCGGCTCGCTATCACGTGGAGCGTGGCTGGCTGCAATGCACGATGCAGTCTGCTGTGAGTCACGCGGGATGCATCGCGCGATACGCAGAGGTGGGTGAGGGGTTACTGTAGCAACACTGTTTATTCTGTACGTTGTAGTATCGTGTTGCAGAGAGTGCAGTCGCTGTGGGCGCTGCGTCTACTCCTTCCCGAACTCGTCGCAAAGCTGTCCGACTGTGCAGATCCGGAGGTGAGATGGACAGATGGAGGAAAAGAGGGAGAGAGAGAGAAAAAAAGAGAGAGAGAGAAAGAGGGAGAGAGACCTTACATTCACATACGCGCCCCTTTCCTTGTCTTCCCTCCGATAACATGGTTGGCTGTGTTGCAGGCTCGTCAGCTGATGCAGCTGGACAATGTGCGGCGGTCGCGCGCCAAGCAACTCATCAGTGCCGGCTACAACAACATCGGCAAGGTGCCAGTCTCTCCCATCCCTCTCTCATCCCCTCTTTCTTGCAGGTGGCGCGAGCGGATGCGGGGGAGATGTGTCGGCAGGTGAAGCACCTCCACAAGACGCAAGCATATCGCATCATCAACACCGCAAAGGTATGAAACTGTGTTTCAAATGCAATTGAAGTGCTTTCGAAGAGTGGTAGATGAGATGTAGTAATGTATTTAGTGGATCAGGATGTAAGTGATTGTTTTGCAGATGTTCATCCGGGATAGGCAGGATGAGCAGGCGGAGAAGCTCAAGGAACTCGGATTGGACTCGTGAGAGAGAGGGAGACAGAGAGAGAGGGAGAGAGAGGGGGGGGACGGAGTGGGAGAGATCCGATTCTCACCGAATTACTAGGTTTTATTACTCATGTATGTGGTCTTTCTGTGAATAGTCTTTCTGTGTTAGTGTTGTTGTGTTTAGGATATCAAGATAAATCAGTATTGAGATCAGTGATGTGGTTATAATTTATATGATCCTTAATGAAGTGCGAGACTGGAAACGGAAATGTGTATGAAAGAGTTGTGTTGTAAGTTCATCTTTTAAATCGTCCATTATCTTTATCTGTGAGTGTGTACACCGTGCGGGTGGGGAGTGAAACGGAAAGCGGGGATGGTCCCTGCGGGCAACGGACCATCAGGCCTTGGGGCGGGCTGTCTTGGGGGCACTCTTTTCGGGCAGCAGCCGAGCCGGCTCTGACTGCCTCGCGGTCAGGGCTTTCGGCAGGAATCGAGACAGGCCCTTCTTCTCACTGCGAGTCTCAGTCGACTTCTCCTGCTTGCTCGTCTGTTCCAAGGAAGACTGCGAGAGTCTGGAAAGGGAATCTCTCTCTCTCTCTCTCCTTCTCCTCTCTCTCTCTCTCTCTCTCTCTCTCTCTCTCTCTCTCTCTCTCTCTACCTGCTAGTACTCTCGCAGCTATCGGCTGAGCATAGGGATGTGGGTGGTGAGCGTCTGGCGCGTGAGCGAGAGCGCAGTCTGGCAGGGTTGTTTCCGGCAGGGGCCAGTGATCGGGTGGTGTTCAACTGCCGCAGACTGTCCCGGTCTGACTCGCTCATCCCAGCAATCATCTCGTCGTACAGTTCCCTGCATGGTATCCGTGGTCAGCTGAGCTACCCCCCCCCCCCGCTCTCTCTCCCCTCTCTCCCCTCTCCCCCCTCTCTCTCCCCTCTCTCCCCTCTCTCCTCTCCCCTCTCCCCTCTCTCTTCTCCTCTCTCTCCCCTCTCGGAAGAGGGAGATAGGACTCACTTCTCGATTCACATGCAGTATGCGATGGCTCTCTCCTCTCTCTCCCCTCTCTCTCCCCTCCCCTCTCTCTCCCCTCTCTCTCCCCTCTCTCCTCTCCCCTCCCTCCTCTCTCTCTCCCCTCTTTCCCCCTCTCTCTCCCCTCTCTCTCCCCTCTCCCCTCTCTCTCTCCCCTCTCTCCCCTCTCTCCCCTCTCTCTCCCCTCTCTTCTCTCCCCTCCCTCCTCTCTCTCTTCCCTCTCTCCCCTCTCTCTCCCCTCTCTCCCCTCTCTCTCCCCTCTTCCCTCTCTCTCCCTCTCTCTCCCCTCTCTCTCCCCTCTCCCCTCTCTCTCTCCTCTCTCTCCCCTCTCTCTCTCCCGTCTCTCCCCTCTCTCATCTCTCTCTCCCCTCTCTCCCCTCTCTCCACTCACTTCCACACCACATCTGCGACAATGACTCTGGGGAGGGGCTCTATCATCCGCACCGATGTCTGCCCGTACATCTTCTCCTCCAGTTCGATCATCTGTTTGAAGAAACCGACGTTGGGGCAAACGACGTTGCGACAGCCCTGCACGTGTTTGTACGCATCGTGGAGGGTCATTCTGGAAGGGGAGGATGAGAGGGAGGGGGAGAGAGAGAGAAGGAGAGAGAGAGGGAAAGAGAGGGGGAGGGAGAGAGGTAGGGGGAAAGGGAGAGAGGGGAGAGAGAAAGGGAGGGAGGGAGAGGGAGAGGGAGGGAGAGAGAGGGGGAGATAGGACTCACTTCTCGATACACATGCAGTATGCGATGGCGAATGTGGCAGACCGACTGATTCCCATTCCACACATCAGCAGACACCGCCCTCCGAGCGCCCGCTCATCGTCAATCGCCTAAATCAATAAATCAATTCAACATGTGTGAATCAATATCAATCAATACCCATACCTGGAACACGGTGGTCCAGTATGGGGCGAGATCGACCCTGTGGTCGTCTTCGATCGGTATGTGTAGTATTTTGAGATGGGGAGACCCGTGCAGACGGAACGACGGAATGCAGTTGATCACTGTGCCGAAACGCGCTGAAAACGGTCAAGTTCACTTTCTATTTCAAATGTCAATACAGTCTGTTGACAGTGTGGACATCTCGATGTATTTTGTTCAACTCATAACGACTTTTCAACGCGCAAATTGTCCGGTGTGTCTGTTTTCTGCGTCGAGTACTTATAACACTTTCTCGAGGAAAAAACAGCTTATTACTATATCTATGAAGTGTGTTCTAGGTGCAGCTAAAACGAGAACAATTATGTGCAATCGGAACCCGCCGTCCGAAAGGGCCGAATTATGGGGGAGAGAGGGGGGTGGATTGATGGAGGCTCTCGATTGCAGCACGTATCTAAGGTATCCAAGACATTCCCCAGACTACGCCCGTCTACACTCAATTCATCCTCTTTTCATTACATATCGCGCACATTGCATTTTCGAGTGTCTAGTATCAGTTTGGTCCAAAAATAGAGTCTACACTTTACACCAACCGAGAATCTTTGGAGATAGTGCGCTTATGCCTCCTACGTATAGAAACGGTCGGATCTTGCTCGGTCGCCGCTGCTCCCTGTCGATCACCCCGCGTGACGTCATTGCTGCAATGTGGGCGTGGCCTGTGTGGGCATGGCTGGTGCAGACTGTGGCGCCGTTGAAGTGCTACTCGTGCAGCTTCTCGTACAATGAGTTGTACGATCAGGATCATAGGGATGCGTGGTGTGCAAATGAGGTGAGAGGAGAGAGAGAGAGAGAGAGAGAGAGAGAGAGAGATGCTCACCTGTTCCAGAGTCTGGTCCTCTTCGAATCCGATCAAACCGCGAAGGTGTGCGCCTCTTGGGAGACGTTCTGTGTGGTACGACCTGAACCCAATCAATCAATCAATCAATCAATCAATACATCATCGATTAGACGGCGGTGATGACAATCAATCGCGCGTTTACGTCAGTGACTCGCGGATGCGGCGAGAGATGTAGCGAGCTGTGCGAGAGTGTGGGATACGGACAGGACCAGGTGGGCGGGGCGAGAGGGGGCGGTGCTTATGCACGAGCCTAGGTGAACTGCGACGACTGCTGTGAGGACGATTTATGCAATGCCAACTTTTCCGTGCAATACTATCAGGTGAGAATGAAGAATAAGTTAAGTATCGAAAAACACGTTCAGGAAATGATGTCACGTCAATACACATCGTGGATAGACCCGCTGCCAGGAGAAGTGGAATACAATCGAAAAAGTGGACTGCGGTTCCCCTACTGACAATAACTGCCTTTTACAGTACTAGTACTAGTTAACTAGTATTCTTACAATAAACAGTTCAAACTACGTGTTATGAACATATTCTCATTGTTATGAATAAAATTAAAAAAAAATACATTTGATGGATAGAATTGAAATTTATTGTGCTTAAGCTAACGAGCATATCGTGAATATTATATTCCGAGCTGATTAGGTATTCTTTTCAAGAAACGAAATTCATGATGTGAACCAAAACAGAGAGACTAGATTGCCTATAGAAACAAAGAAAAACGTTGGAGAGAGAGGGAGAGAGGGAGAGAAAGAGAGGTATAGAGGGAGAGAGAAAGAGAGAGAGAGAGGGAGAGGGAGAGAGAGAGAGAAAGAGAGAGAGAAGTAATAATAACACGAAAAGAGACGACGAAACAAGCCTCTTCTCTCACGCAAAATTGTTTTTTTTTCATACTCAAAACTATAGGAAATGCGAGAGCGGGGAAATTAGTTTTCGTCGAGTTTCTCTAGAGGGACAAACGGTGTCAAGATGACAAGGAATAAGAAGAAGAAGAAGAAGAAGAAGAAGAAGAAGAGAGAGAGAGAGAGAGAGAGAGAGAGAGAGAGAGAGAGAGAGATGCGTGAGCGTGAGAGAGGGGGAGGGGAGGGGGGGGAGGGAAGAGACAGAGACAGAGATGCGAGCGAGTCGAGCCACTCGACAGCTGACGAGTGAGAGATATCAGCTGATTATGCATGATGCGAGAGCCATCGACCGCTGCTTTGTTTTTAAACAAGAGACAGAAGCGGGCAGATTTGGGTATGCGAAGCGACACCGGAAGTCGGAGTCAGCATGCGAAAAGCCGCGACCACACTCTATGGAGGTGCGTGAAAGCTTGCGCGAGAGAGAGAGAGAGAGAGAGAGAGGGGGAAGGAGAGAGGAAGGAAAAGAGAGAGAGGGGGGTGAGGGAAAGGGTGATGAGTCGAGGTAGTGCGCATCTTCAGTCAGTGTGCGTTGGGGCGTGATCGGGCTAGAGTGAGAGAGAGGGGGGAGTAAGAGAGCGCAGAGGGAGGAGTCAGGTAGAGAGTCAGACAGAGTTCCCTCCCTCTCTCATAAGAATAGGGACTCACCTACATTGCGTTAAATGTTATTGTTTCAAGTGCAAGCGTGTGTCTCTTATATAATCATTGCGTTATTATCAGTGTGAGAACGTGGGTTGAGAGTATAGTTGTGAGAGTGAACTTTGCAATTAGCTCGCATTGAATTGTCGCTTGTCGTTCGGTTGGACATACTAAACAAAGCTTGAAAAGAAGAACGTGTGTGAGTGAAATAACAAATATGATTTGAATACAAGAAAGCTCATTCAACTTAAATTATTAGAATGTATAGTTATAGAAAGCACACTGCGGAATGAGATGCACCAGGAACATAGGTGTATACTCAATGGCATAGCTAATAACACATTGTTTGGTTTGGAGTAGCATGTTGTTAGGAACAGATGGAGGATAATTTGGTAATACACTCTACCGAAACACTCATTAGTAAGTAAGCACGCAAACACATACACACGTAATACACGAGCTAGTACAGTTTCGAGAACATATATTTTCTCGAATTTCGAAGTGTGATAAACAACCTCTCACTCTCACGGGTAATTATGAAAACCGGGGGTGGCAAATTGATATAGCGCGGAAATCGGACGTGAAAGAATACATCAGAATACGAAATTAATATTTACGCGACTTGATAAGTTACACGTAAAAAGCAGCATGCTTCGAAAGGAAAAACACGGTATACGGTATGTGCGCACTTGCGTACAATGAAGGTCATCTTTTGAATGAATTGCAGCCGCCTCGAGAGACGCGAGTACAGTGGTGACGGAAGCTAGCACGACGACAATATTTGCTGCCCCAGCTCTCTCCATTTTGTCGCCTATTTGGCAATATATCATCTGGCCGCTTTCGAAAACTCCCTCGGGAAGGCGGATATGGGACATCGGGCGACACAGAACGCCCAGAAACGGCTGTGAACAAGGAGAGGAGGTGAAGGATCGACTACATGAGAGATACAAGGAGTGGCAATGGATGGGGGAGAGGGAGGGAGGGAGGGAGGGAGGGAGGGAGGGAGGGAGGGAGGGAGGGAGGGAGGGAGGGAGGGAGGGAGGGAGGGAGGGAGGGAGGGAGGGAGGGAGGGAGGGAGGGAGGGAGGGAGGTTGATTCGGGCAGGAGATATGAGTGGCATGAAGTGTGGGGGAGGGGCGCGCGGAGGCAGCAGAATCCAGGGGAAACCAGGCCCTCTCTCCCTTCAATGGAGCATTACGCGCGATTCCGCCACGGGACTCTCCACCTCTACACACCCGAGATACGAATAGATAAAACCACAACGAATCCTTCTCTCTCTCTCTCTCTCTCTCTCTCTCTCTCCTTCTTCCCTCTCTTCATTTTCTCACGACACATTAGCGCGTACTTACCATGACAAAATTAGTGCATTCTTCCCTCATGGCATTTGAAACAACAAATATTTATGGGCACAGAGCTCCGAAGTAAAATTCAGAACGTGTTAAATATATAACATTTTATTTCTTTCACATGAATACATAGTGGATCCAACAACACGCGTGACTAGCGCAGAACCAATCTCAGACAGACAACTATACTACAACCCAACGATCTATACAATGCGATACACCCGTATGACGTCATCTGCTCATGCCTTGGCCTTCTCCTCTTCCGGAAGGGACAGCGCCGACTCGTCACGTATGCCCAGGAAGGGAATCCAGAGACCCTTGCCTGGAACACGAAACATGTAGCCCAATCGGAACCCCATTATACATCACACCTCCTCGCAACAGCCTTCTCTCCCTTCCTCCCCCCCTCTCTCTCTCTCTCTCTCTCTAATCGGCCGCACTTCCGGCAGTTGAATGGACATCGCGCGCAGACGAAAGCCCTGTTCAGCCACAGCAGAGAGACCAACGACAGATCAGACAACACGCCATCCTCTTTCTCTTTCTCTTTCTCTTTCTCTTTCTCTTTCTCTTTCTCTTTCTCTTTCTCTTTCTCTTTCTCTCTCCCTCTCCCTATATCCCTCTCCTTATCCCACCCACCGTATTTCTGTCGCATCAGCACTGCTGCATTCTTCTCGTTACGGTAGTCGATAAACTCTTCCTAAACAAATAGGATACACAAAACTCGTTTTGCCTGCCTCTCACCTTGGTCATAGTGGCATATAGATAGCACGAGTGGGCGACTGATCCAACCATGGGAGCAGCGATCAGACCGAAGATGGCGTAGTAGTGCGCGAAGGGGTAGCGAAGCAGGAAGCGGCTCAAACGGACCATTCCACACCCCCCCCCTCTCTCTCTCTCTCTTTTCAGGCACTTTGACTGATAACTCTGCGACCGGCGTGATGCCCTCTCCCGCAATCCAAAATGCACATGCGACCCCCTCCCTCCACTCACTCATCACAACCCACATCCATAATTCACGCCATCCCTTCCTTTCCTCCCTCCAACACTCCAACACTCGCAACCGGGAAGAGTTGCTGTGTTTCAATACCATAGCTTCACTTGCAGGTGTTTGAACACCGTCGATCACATGTCTCTTCATTCTGCCCAAGTCGGTCCCTATCTCGCCAGTCGCGGCTATCCACCAGTGTCGCTGGGGCGAGAAAAGCTGCACAGCGACGCGCATGTTATCGCCTTATCAGATAAGCCTCTGATAGACAAGAGAGATTGAATGAACCACCTACACTGCATCAATCAATCACAGACACAGCGCTACTAGGACACGCGCACTATCCTTTCGTCGCACGCCAAAATAGATTCAGAACGACTCATTTGCCAGAAATGGCATTCATAAGTCATAACGAGGCAGGAAGCGCCGCCGTCGACTCAGCGTTTCTATGCCAAATTCCCAAATTCGAAAAAGAGCCGCGTGAAAAGAGCGGGCGCCGCGTTTCGTACACACAATAGAGCAGGGAGCACCTGGATGAACACCACTCCACGTGTTTCCAACCCCACTCCAGTCACAACCTCTCACACATCGCGTCATTATAATTGCCTCGGCGAGAGAAAGACCTTTCTCCGGCGGTCGTTATCCTTTCACAACAATATTGCAATTGGCGGGCGCGCAGACAACGCAAGAAGTCTCCAATCAACTAGGCACTCGCTCCATGCAATTGCCGTCACCCACAATGGAGCCCATTGTTTCCACCACGCCGTCTTGTCTTCTGGAGGCCCAGTCCCCCCACTTACCGGACGAAGGCAGGAGGGAATGCCTTGTTCTGCTGGTAGTAGCTGGCGCGGCCTCGCGTCGAACACACGAGCACACTCGCCGATCGGACAAGCATCTACAGACAGACACGGCACACCACGTGTCAGTCCCCCTCTCTCCCCTCTCATCACAGGCAGCATAGCAATGCGTCGTACCAATCGGCGACTATCTAGAGACCACTCAGTCTAACACATACGCCGCTCATCTGCATAATCTCTTTATTCACGCCACCGCATCGATCAGAAACAGAACAAAACGCGCGCGGCCCCGCACTCGATCTCAAAACAATGCAGCAAATTGACCGGAAACAAATCAATCAACAATCAACAATCCTATTTAGCTAGCGTACCCTATCAATCAATCAATAGTGATCCCTCATAGCCTCTTGTACAGCCAGACGGCGTCGATGCCTTCTCCAATCTGCTTGGTGAGCATCCAATGTTCATTGTCCGGTAGGGGGAAACGGCAGGCGATGAGAGACGTGCCCGCACGCATCTCAGACAACTTCGGAACCAGATCGCCCATCTACAACGAGGGGTGAGAGAAGGGTGAGGGGAGGGAACAACTCACCAGCATCTCCGCTCCGAAAATGACCGCAGTGTTGTACGTGTTCATGTCAGTCTGCAAGCCACTCGTTTCACTCCGCCCTCACAAAACCCGCGCACCTTGAATATGTCCCTGCAGTAGAACTTGGCCTCCTGTCTCTTGCCGGCCTTGAGGGCTGCGTATTTGCTATACGCGACGAGGATAGAGTTGAGCTCCACTCCGTGACTCTCGATTCCATCGTCCGCGCATTGCAGCACCTCAACAGTCCACGTTACAAGCAGTACCCTGCGAGCCCTTACAGTCCCAACCCCAACAACGCCTGCACACTCGTACAAAACACTCATTTATCCTATAAAAATCTGGCGCTGGCGGCAAATTGAAACATACAAATCAATATAACAGTAGAATAGATTACAATACTGCACTCGTGTGACATGGAGAGAATGGAAATAATCACAAGACTTGGTCAAAGTCGCAAAATGATGATGAGAGACGGGGAAAAAACGTAAAACTAATCATACTGAAGCTCTTCGCGGAACTAGATTGTACGATAGTGGGCGAAAGCTGAGTGAACTGAGTGAGCAAGTGACTAGCCGGCGGAATAGACTCTGAGTACACTACATCTATGATACATGGCAGCTTCTTTCTCCTCTTTCCTCTCTACTGCCGGGTCTCCTTCGTCTCGACGAGAGACGCGGTGGTGGCAGTCTGCGAGGCGAGCGTGATCCTGTTGAAGCGCGTTTTACGCAGCAGCTGCCGCGTCTGCTTGGCCTGCTTCTTCTGCTTGCGCACCCTCTCCAGCAGGTCCGCTCCCCTGTGGCTGACCCCGTCCAGCTGATCCATCTTGCACAGCAGCCCCTCCAGGTCTCCCTTTCGGATCGGCTTCACCGAGATATCTCGCACGGCGCGGAACTGTCCGCAGTTGTTCACGTGCTCGTTCTCGAGACGCAGGTAGTTCCAGATGAATCGCCGGAACACCTCGAAGGGAGCCGTCATAGTGGTGAGGAGATCAGAATCCAGTGTCCACGCCTCTCCCAGAGACACGTTCAGCACCCACGACAGACGAAGCACAAAGTCCTCCAGAATAGCACCGTAGTAGTACCTGCAGAGAGAGAAACCAGTTAGACACACTCTCACAGGTTAGATACACCTTTCTCACATTCGAACATGAAACCTAAGATCTTATTCGACAACGCTACACATCTCTCTCGGCTAATCTATACGCTCTCGGAAAAATACAAAGTGCCTCAACTAGTCTCTAACACTCTCCATCTCACTCCCTCCACTCTCTCCCTACTCACCATTTGCTTCCGTAGATGATCTCCTCTCGAAGGAAGGGCGATTCCTTGGGACTCCTTGGGTCGATCAGTCCCCAATCCATGAAGATGTCCCACAGGAAGGTGTAGGTGAATGAGAAGATATAGGAGGCGATCCATAGGTAGAAGAAGGGACTCGTCTCGTTGGGGTCGCTCTTCTCGGCCCACTTGTTGAGCGCGCCGCACGCCACCGTCAAATACGTGGTGGCGTACTTGCCGGCGTTGACGAGATGGGGATGGACTCGCTTCGTGTCCCTGTATCGTCGCAGACACTGCATGAATCGCACCGTGGCGGGGATGATGGACACCAGACTGCGCACCCCGCTCGCACTCATGCACATGTCCTTGCCCGTGTTCGCGTCCACGAAGCCCCACGGCACCGAGCCACTCGTCACGTTCAAAGTGCGCACCTCCATCCACCCGCCAGAGTAGTCCACCTCCGTCGCGTAGAAGCAGATGAAGTACTGCAGGTCCAGGAACGACGTCGTCAGTGAGTTCATCTGATCGCCCAGCCAGAAGTCGGTGAAGGTGACAAAGTGGAAGGGCGCGGTGAAGCAGTCAAAACAGTGCTTGAGCAGCCAGAAGCGCGAGCTGCGATGGAACACCGAGTCGGGCTTCTTGAACGGGTTGAACATGAGCACGCAGCAGATGATCATGAGTGCGAGTGGTGGGAGGAAGGGCGGGATGTGGAGGAGGTGCGCGTAGAGGTACGCCAGCACCGCCAGAGACCACAGCATGATCATGAACGAGGCGATCTGCATGAGCGTCTGGTAGGTGAGGTGGTTCCTGGGGTCGACTTCGAAGATGAGCACGTGGTTGACGCCCGCCTTGGCCCAGCCGTACATGTTCACCCCGCACAGGAACATGCACATGAAGATGAGGAGAGGTCCGCGGAACAGGCGCACGGCCACCCACTTGGGCTCGTTGTGGCGGGTGGGCAGACCGGCGTAGGAGAGAACGATGGCGAGGATGAGGATGAGGGCCGCGCCGATGAACAGGCCGAGCGAGAAGGTGGTCGACGCGGACTGCTTCTCCGACAGCGGCGGCACCTTGAGGCGCTTCATGCCCGCCTGCCGGTTGCCGCCCTCCAGCTCGTTGATTACGTGCGTCTCCACGTCCGTGATCAGCTTCTCGATGTCGCGGTTGAGGAAGAACGCGCTCTTCTCCACCTTGTTGATGCGCCAGTCCAGACCGCGCTCGTTCATCGTCAGCTTGTCGTGCTTCTTGAGAATCTTGCGGAATCCGGTGGCGTTGAGCTGCTGGAAGTTCTGCACGAGGACGAGGGAGAGGTAGAACTCGGAGAAGGCGAGCTTGAGCTGCTGGCTCGTCTTGATCTGCTCCTTGGCGGCAGCATCCTTCCGGAAGCGGCGTCGCAGTCCGCCGGCGCCGGGCTCCGCCGAGCCCACGCTCTCCTTAAACGACAGCAGCTCGGCCTGCAGCTCGTGGTACTTGCCCTGCGCCTCGGCCATCTTCTGCGAGAAGAACAGCGACACCTTCGTCAGCTCCTGCTCGCACTCGTTGAAGAACTTCTCGTCCATCTGGGCAATGTGCTGCTCCCGCTTCTCCTCCTCTGATGGCACTTCCAGCATAGAGTCATAGAGGAGGGACTTGAGTGCCTCATAGTCAATGTACTGCTTGCGCCACTCGGGCGTCAAGTGCGACGCGAGCTGCTCGCCGAACTTCATCCTGCAATGAACCACAATGTACTCACAACTCGTCCGTCGCCGGAGCCGAGGTCCACGAGGGGACCCTTCTTGTCGGTGAGCTGCAGGGCGGCGCGCACGTTCGCAAGCTGCGGCGGCGTGGCGGGCACGTACGGGATGCACACCTTGCGGAGCGCGGGCGTGACGAAGGGAATGGCGGCGAGGCTGACTGCGAGGGCCGTGCCGCCCGCCACGCCCGCCACCACGAGTCCCGAGAGATTGCCCACTGCAACGCGCACGGGTGGGTGAGCAGTGGACAGAGCGCCGTGTGACGCCTCCCCTTGTCTCGTGTAAGAGTCCGCGTACCCGTGCGCGATGCCATACTATCCAAAAGCGAGATGCGAGAGAGCGACAATGCGTTTCGATTTTTGATGCGCGCGCGCCGCCGACAGCTCACCGACAAGACAAGAGGGGGACAATCACAAAAGCAAGGCTACTCACTTTATTCAGATGACTGCTGGCTGGCGAGGTCCGCTCTCACGCCACGCACATTCAACGGCAACTGCAACACAAGAGATGGATGAATCGGATTACATATTGCAATGAATACAACATGTACGTGAATCATTGGAGCAGACACATAATGCGTTTACGAAAATCGATGATAAAATAGTAAACGAATTTTGTTAAATTTCGCTAATGAAAAACTGATGGTTATCAAATATAGTATAAATAAATGAGTAGATTACGAATTCACAATGACATTAAACAACATGAATATGTGAGACAGACGTTTCTTGAATGTTAATTAACATTTTAATTCTCAACACGCACATAATACAGCTGAGATAATCAATTTTGAATCGAAAATGATAGAAGAAGAAGAGACCGAGAGACGAAAACGTACATGAAACCTAGGCCCCGCCCACAATGATAGTAGCGTGTCAGCACTCCCCGCGTGCCATGCTAGTTCATTGACGTGCGAACATATAATTCCGCCTCTTCATGGATGGATTCTTCCAACGGCGAATCTTCAACTCTTCAATATAATGAAGAAAAACAATAAGAGAAATATTCATTAATCAAAACCTTATTAAACAAACATCATAGACTTACAACACAATCACACTCTAGGCACTGAAAATCCGAGGAGCAACACAATATGATTCTCATAAAAATTTGAGGTTATCCAAGAAATAAAAGTCTTAAAAAACTTGAAAGTGACGCTAACAGTCCTATCCAGCGGAACAAAGTGGGTCGATATGTCAAATCTCTAACGATTATTGCAACAGGTAATCTCAGAAGGTGTAGTCTCGCTTGGGCTTGGCAGCCTGCTTCGGACACGCGGCAGTGTCGTGGCCGAACTCTGCAAGCTCTCTCTCTCTCTCTCGCTCTCGCTCTCTCTCTCCTCTCTCTCTCTCTCTCTCTCTCCTCTCTCTCTCGTCTCACCTTCGCAGTGGTCGCAGTACTCCCTAGGAGGCGGCTTCGACTTCTTGCCGTTCGGAGACGAGTGCGTGTGGCTGCAAGCACACGATGCGACCCTCTCCCTCTCAATCAGCCCTCCCCCTCTTCCTCACCTGTCCCACTCCTGCTGGTCGAGCATCTGCTGGGGACAGTCCTCCGTCTCGTGCACGTCGAACTTCTCGCAGATGTCACAGTACATCCGCGCCGGGGCCTTCGAGCTGGACTTTACAGCGTATGTGCTGAAACAAAACACATACAATAACAATACACAAACTAATGATATAGGGGTAATATTGACGGAAACATTGACAAGTCTTCGGTGGGTGCAGTGGTGAGCAGGTGGATAGTCTCCTGCATCTTCGATTGCTTCTTCTTCTGGTCGACAATGATCGAGTTGAGGAAGTCGACCTGACACGAACACTCTCTATTTCCACACTTCATATCTCTCTCTCTCTCTCTCTCTTCTCCACTCCTTCATCCCTTAATACCTGCTGCTCTAGCTGTCTGGTGACGTCATCGGCTGACGCGTGCTTGGCCTTCTCCAGTGCACACTCCAATTCATCGACTCGCTCGTTCAGGCGCACCTCCTTCTTCCGCCAGTCCGCCTCCAACTCGTTGAACAGATCGCTGCAACATATCATTCCCTCTCCCTCTCCCCTCCCACCGCCCCTCTCCTCTCACATCTTCTGTCTGGCCTCCGTGCTGAGCATGTCTGCATCGAGGCTCTTCTCCCTCAGCTGCATCGCCTCGTCGCGTGCCGCGTTCCTTTCCTCTGTCAGCGTGCGTATCTTGCCGAGTGCCTCCGCGAACTCTGCCTCCATCTGTCCACTCCTCGCCCCTCCCGCACTCGCCGCGTCCAACTGTTGCTGCACAGCAGCCAGGCGAGCCTCCAGCTCCTCGCGAGTCCTCAAACACACGCATACAATAACTTGTACTTCGAAACTTCATCCAAAACACAACGAAACTCGAAACATGACCACACAATGCGTTTCAAAGAGACTATCGGCTGGTACACTGACTGGTTGGCTAGTGCCTGCATGGCTGCCGTGGTGTCTCTCTGGGCGGCGAGGGCGGCGGCCGTGTCCGCCAGCTGCGCCCCCTGCACCCGCATGTCCTCCTCCAGCTGCCGCAGCTGCGCCCGCACCTCCCCCGCCTCCGCCTCCAACACCCCTGCCCGCACAGCCACCAGCTGAGCCACGCTCTCACGCGCCCGAGCAGCCTGCAGGTCCTCCACGTTCAGCGTCATCTCACTCGCCAGCTCAACGGGGACGGTGTGGGGAGGGGTGAGAGACTGAGAGACCAACCTTGTTCTTCTCCTCGTCAGCCTTGGCGAGCATCTCTCCCAGTCGAATCTTCTCGGCAGCCAGTTCGGCAGACAGCGCAGCCTTCTCCGAAGCCCTGCCACAAATACATCAGTCTCTCTCTCTCCCTCCGCCGCCTCCTCATCCTTCTCCTCTTACCACGTATTCGCGGCCTCCTCCCCGTCCTTCTTCATCTGCTCCATCTTCTCCTGCAGACTCGCCACCTTCACACTGCCACTCTTCTGCTGTGAGGCCTGCAGTAGTCATTTCTTATCACATCCCTCATCATCCCACCACTTACCATAGCCTCCAGCTTCTTCCCCAACTCCTCCCTCGCCTTCTTGCTCTCCTCCAGCTCGTTTGTCAGTGCTCTCTGCTTCTCCGCTGCCTCGGCGCCCTTCTCCTCCACCGTCTTCTCCGCCGCCTTCAGCTTCTCCTCCACCACTTTCAGCTGCTCCGTCACAGCCGCCGTCGCCGCGTTCGAGTCACCAGCGGAAGCGCGAACACTGAAACAACAGTCATCACACACCAATAACAAATCAATTCACACCTCTCCAGCTGCTGCTCCACCTCCTTCATCTTCTCGGCCTGCTCCGTCAGCGCCTTCTCCAGTCTGCTCCTCTCCTGCTCCTTCTCCTCTACCACCTGTGACTTCTCTGCCACAGCCTGCTCCACCATGCTCAGCTTCTCCTCCGCAGACTTGAGTTGTTCCGAGAGAGCAGCCGATGCAGCATTTGAGTCGCCAGCAGACGCGCGCATACTGAACAACAATTTTTTTTAAAGAATAAATGAAATATAAATTATCACCTCTCCAGCTGTTTGTTAATCTCGTCGAGCTGAGTCTTCAGCTCCTCCAGCTCCTTCTCCAGCCTCGCCTTCTCCTGCTCCTTCTCCGCAGCCACTCCCTCCACAATAGCCAGCTTCCTTCCCATCTCCTCCACAGTCTTCTGCACACCCGCCAGATCCGAGGCCATCTTCTCCTTCTCCACTGTCCATGCCTTCCTCTCCTCCTCCTTCTTCTCCGACAGTTCCGTCACTTCCTTCTCCAGCCTGGCTCTCTGCTCCTGCTCCTCCTTCAGTGCCTTCTCCGCCTCCTCTCTAGCGGCAGACACCGTCGACAGAGCACAGTCGCCAGACTCACCGAGCCTAAACCACAATCATCAACAACAGGTTAACAGGAAGGATAACAAAGAGTACCACTCACTCCTTCATTCTCTTCTCCAGCTCTGCCACTCGCTGCTCCTTCTCTGCCTTCTCCTTCTCCACCTGTTCCTTCTCCTTGTTCGCTGCTGCCAGACTCGCCTCCATCTCAGCGACGCGACCAGTGAGCGCCTCGTTCTCCTTCTCTTTCCTTGCTCGCTCCTCCTCCAGCTTGTTCTTCGCCTTCGCCTCAGCGACTAGCGACGCCTCCACTCCAGTCAGCTTGGACAAGAGCCTGTAAACGAAACAATTGTCAAAACGATACAATGCCAATCACCTCTCCAACTCCCCCCCCCCCCCTCAAGCTCGCATTCAAAGGAGAATGGAAAGAAAGATGCTCGGACTGACTTTACTCCACTCTACACCAATAATATTCATACCAATACAAATGAACATAATCATTGGCGTACTCACTCGGCCTTGTCAGCTTGGAGCGCCTTCTCCTTCTCCCTCTGCTCCTCCCCCGTCTTCTCCAGCACTTCCATCTCGGCGCGCAGAGAAGAGCACTGCGTCGACAAGTCGGCGAGAAGGGCATTCACCCTGTGTCACAAGTCTCTCTCTCTCTCTCTCTCTCTCTCTCTCTCTCTCTCTCTCTCTCTCGCACACACACACACCCTCTCCCCCCTCACCTCTCCAACTCTCCCTCCAGCTCGCACACTCTTCCCGCCGACGCAGCCACCTTCTCGTTCGCAGCCGCCAGGTCGCCTGCCAATGCATCGCCTCCAGTCTTGAACGAGTCCAGCTGGAAAGCATCATATCTCCCCCTCTCTCCTCCTCTCTCCTCCCCCCCTCTCTCTCTCTCGTCTCTCGTCTCTCGTCTCTCGTTCTCTCTCTCTTTCTCCCCTCACCGAGCTCTGCATAGCTGTCACCTCCTCGGCCTTCTTCTTCAGCTCCGTCTCCCTGTCTCGCACTTCATCCGTCAACCGCACTCCCTCCGCCTTCGCCCCTGCCACTGCCGCCTCCAGCTTCTGCTCCTTCTCCTTCCACTGCTCCTTCTCCTTCTGTCCTTCCTCTTTCGCACTAGCCAGGTCCTTCTCCAGAGCACTTTCACGCGCCGAAACTTCAGCGAGCTGCAATGAATAACCCATGAGAGCTGAATGGCTTACAATGAAAACCTTTTTGTTGAGGTCTGCCTCCACATCTGATGCCTTGCTAGCAGCTTCAACAGAAGCAGCCTCTAGAGCGATGATCTAAATGAATCGTACACATGAATAAGGCAAACCATCGATGCATCGATCGATAACATACCTTCTTCTCCTTCTCTGCTCCCTCTGTTCTGCTCGTCTCGAGTGCCGCCTTCCCCTCCTCCACCTCCATCTCTAGCAGGGCCTTCTTCTCCTTGAGCGCAGCCAGCACCTTCTCTCCCTCCCCCTTCTCCTTCTCCACAGCCTCGCACTTCTCCTTCACATGCTGCAGCTCCTGTTCCAGCTTCTCCCTCTGCTCCTTCTCCTCTCTCAACTGCTGTTCCTTCTCGGCCAGCTCCTTTCCCAGTCCCTCTCCGGTCTGGCTGAGGCGTGTCTCCGACTGCAGAGCCCTCTTCTCTGCCGCCTCGAGGGCACTCGTCTTCTCCTCGAGGGTGGCGCTCGTGTTGGCCACTAGTTCCTCGAATGTCTTGTACCTCTCCGTCTGCTCGGCCTCCGCTGCCTCCAGCTCCCTTACTCTTCTCTCCACTCCATCCAATACCTCCTTCGCAGCTGCCGCATCAGCTGAACGCAATAGTCAATAACTGGATTTACGAGACAGAATCTCACTCACCCTGCATTTTTGCCTTCTCTTGGCTGGCAGCGGCAACCGCCTGCTCCTTCTCCGCCACTTGCTTCTCCTTCTCTTCCAACTGCTGCTGCACTCTATCCAACACAGCCCGCACATCCGACAGCTGCTTTGCCGCATCATCTGCTGACGACTTCTGCACTGCCGCGTCAGCTGAAACAACATCAACCTGTAACAATATGTGATGAATATGAGAAATCGATTCTAAAAAGGACCCTAAAAAGAGGAATCACAAAGTGGCCACTGACCGTCCAGCTTGTTCTTCTCCTCTGTGAGAGAAGCAATCGTCTGTTCCATCTCTGCCACCTTCTTCTTCTCATCATCCACTACAGCCTGCAGATCCGAGTGCTTCTTCTCCGCCTCTTCTAAACACCATCAGTGCACCAGTAGATAGTAAGGGACCCACCCTTCTCCTTCATGGCAGAGTGCTTGGCCTCCTGCTGCTCCTTCTCCAATGCAGCCACCTTCTCCTTGAGAGCAGACTCGCTGGCAGTGGCGGCCGCCAGCAGAGCTGAATCGAGTGATGATGAAAGAGCTCTCACCTGCCTCCTCTCGGCGCTCGCACTCAGCACAGCACTCACCTGCCGCCTCTGCCACCCTCGCTTTCTCTTTGGCCAGCTCGACCGCGGCGGCAGCCAGTCTCTCCCCGCTCGCCTTCTCCCCGTCTCCCTGTGCCGAGCGCAGAGCAGCCAATTCCTCCTCCCTCTCCTTTGCTCGCTGCTCCGCTGCCGCCTTCTCCTTCTGCTCCTTCTCCAGCTTATCCTGCAGCGTCTTCATCTCCTCCTCGGTGGCTGTCTTCTCCTTGCTCATCTCCTCCAGCCTCTTCTCCGCCTGCTCCCTCTTGTTCTCCACCTCCTGTACAGCACTGTCTCGTTCCGCCTTGTCCTCACTCGCCGCAGTCTCCATCTCCTTCACCTTCTCGCTCATGTTCTGTGCGAGCTGAGCCGCCTGCTCCAACTGCTCCTCCAGTCGTCTCCTCTCCTGCTCACCCGCCTCCACTTCCGCCGACAGAGACGCCAACTTAGAGGACAACTCGGCAGACGCCGCCGACGACACGGCAGCAGTCTGAATGAGAAGGTTGAGAGAGGAGAGAGGAGAGAGGAGAGAGGAGAGAGGAGAGAGGAGAGAGGAGAGAGGAGAGAGGAGAGAGGAGAGAGGAGAGAGGAGAGAGGAGAGAGGAGAGAGGAGAGAAGAGAGAGGAGAGAGAGAGGGAGAGAGAGAGAGTGAGGAGGGAGTAGAGATATAGGTTGACTCACCTGTCCCTTGTCCCTCTCCTGTTGGAGTTCCATCTGCAGCTCCCTCTTCACCCTCTCCGTCTCCTCCCGCCCGCCGCTCGCCGCAATCGACTCCTCCTCCAGTCGGAACATCAGCTCTTCCACCTCCTTCTCCTTCTCCGCCAGCTTCTCCTTCAACTCCTTCCGAGACTGCTCCAGCTTCGCAACACGCTCCTGTCATCATACAGTAGACTATATAAATCGCACCACGCTCCTGTCATCATACAGTATACCATATAAGTCGCACCACACCTACCTTCATCTCGGGATCGGCCCCTGCCTCTCGTCCTGCTCCTGCTCCCGCTCGGAGCTCGTCCATCTCCTTCCTCTCCACGTCTCGCTCGTCCATCAGCCTCTCCAGCTGCCTGTCCTTCTCCCTCAGTGCCTCCTGCATCGCCTTCACCATCGCCGCGTCCGCCCCCGCAGCTGCGCCCATCATCGCCGAACGCTCAAACAACACACATTCTTTTCACACAACATAAAACTTCCTTTACACATTCAAACGACATTGATACCCGACTGTCTGTTGGCTGTACTGACCGACATGCTGGCGGCAGGCCTGCCGGGTGGCACGAATCGACTGCTGGCCATGCTGGAGGCCCCAATCGAGGACAGCGACTCGTGCGAGCCCTTCTCCTTCTGCCGGAGCAGAGACGTCTTCGTGTGCCGAACCTACAATCGCCGACCATAACATTCGGAATATTCAAATCCGACTACAACAACAAAAATGAAACAACAAATCCTGTGACAAATACGTTCCACTTTTGCAATAATTTAAAATCCGTATTGGCGCTCCGTCTCTACAACATCGATATACATAAGCAAGTATAAGGTGGTGGTAGAGAACAGAAAATAAAGAGTGACATACTGTATATAGTACTGTTACCTTGGTTTTGTTGGGCGTCTGAATAGCAGCTCTCTGTGTCTTGGCAGCAGGAGAAAACAGACCGTACGGTGCCTTGCAGGCAAAGTAGCGCTTCCCCTTAACCAAATCTCTCGTTCTCTCTCTCTCTCTTTCTCTCTCTCTCTCTCACTCCTTCTCTCTCCTCTCTCCACGTCCTCTCCCTACCTGCACACTCCCGTCGTTCTTTCCGAGTGGCTGATCCAGCTCCACCCCCGCCCACACTCCTGTCGCGAACTCAGTCACATCTAGGAATCGCAGTACACCCGTCTTCCCCCCAGACACAATCACACGATCGCCAATGTCCATGCTGAAACAACAAACAATTACTATAACAACACATCCACCGAAAGTCACATTCACATACGGCAACAAACGGATTGCCGAAGGTTCATAAATGCGACTGACTTGAACTCCCTGGCGTATGGGCTGACAGGCTCGTCGACGGGGGCGGGCGACTTGAGGTGCTGCATGTGGATCTTCTCCAGCTTCCCCGCCTTGCAGAACAGACCGTGGTTCGGCTCGCACTCCAATCAACCACTTACAACACAAACTCGCAGCCAAATTCGCTTGGCGCCTACCTCAAAGTACTTGTTGCCTTGCACGGATCCGTCGTTCTTTCCCTGCGCTTCGTCGAGTATCATTCCTATCCACTCTCCGGGGGCGAATTGGGTGGGTCCAATGAAGGCAACGGTGCCCGCCTGGCCGTTCACCCGAGCACGGTCGCCCACCTAGAGTAAGAGGGAGATAAGGAGAATGAGCGGGAGGAGAACACCACTCACCTCCCAGTTGCCGACGCCACTCACGCATGACGTCATAGAGAACACCGACTCGCGGCCTCAAAGACAACCATGTTCAATCGAGAAGCACCAGTCAAAAGAGAACTCACTGTCGCTTCTCGTGAGCCGCGACATCCTTCAGTCTTCTTTAGTACACTTGAGTACCTAACCGTTTACCTCATACGAATCTAAAAGATCCCCATTCCGATGTGAGCACAACACACTCCACACTGTAGATAAGCGTAACACTTGGCTCAACAACCAATCGCCAGCGACCCAATCACAATCTCATCGGTGAAACAATTTTATTAATTATTAAATTAAATACTACAAAACATGTAAACGACAAACAACAACAATCACGGCATTCATGTGCACGATTCATCACACAGCTCATCAAGGGGAGATTGAAACTAGAGCGGACACATTTGGAATGAGCGACGAGACAATAAATATCAATCGTGTAAAACCTAGACTATAAAGACGCTGACAAGAGACTTGAAACAATCGACAATATCATCAACTACTGTAAACTGTAATACAGTATTCTAAGTGCGGGGTCTGCAGTACCCTAGTTCCTCTTCTTCCTTCCATTCGGGCTGTTCGGGCGAGCGTCGAATCTTTCACGCAGCTGGGCCAGAATCTCCAGAGTCTTGTTCTGAAACAAAATGTATATTCAAACTAACTATCTACAAACTACAATATACATGTGCGAACGAACGAACGTACCTGGTTCATGACGGCAAGGGCAATGAGAGCAAAGAGGGGGACGGCGAGGATGGAAGTGTAGCTGATCTCGACCTCGGAAGAGCGGCGCGAGGCAACCAGCGGGAGACGAACCACGCGCACTGCGGCGTCGGCACGGAACGAGTCCTGCAAGGAGGGAGTGGAGGGGGGGGGGGGGAGAAGTAAAGAGGAGTGGAGGGGTGGAGGGGAAGGGGTCATGAGGAAGCCAACAGCCAACCTGGACGGGCGCGAATGCGGCGTGAGGTCTGTCGGGCTCGACGCGCACTGTGTACTCCTGTCCGTCGCGGCTCACATTCGGAACAAGCACTATGTGCACCGGGTGCACCAGCACCTACAACAATATTAATAACACTTGTTCAACTCAACCTCGAAAAATAAGTTTCACGAGCCCCATATATCAAAACTCAATTTCACCAAAGCGTCTACATATGTTTTCATTTAACACAATCGAATGTTACTGAGAATTATGAAGGTCAATGCATGACATGAGTTAAAAGTAAAACTATAACAACACTAGTTAGTAACCACTAGTCTTTCTCTCTCTCTCTCTCCCGTCGCCACTCACCTGCTGGTGGATCAGCTGGTCTCCCCTCGACACGGACACCTTGACAGACTGCGGCTGGTGAGGCATGCCAGACGTGTCCACCTGTACATCATACACCACTCATCATTCCATCCCCTCCATCTCCCGCTCCCCCCCCCCTACCTCGACGGCCAGCTCGGTGGCCTCCTTGACTGGGGTCACCACCAGCTCGACCCCGTCCACGTCGTCGGCAGTCATGCGCACGTCGAGCGTGCGGGGGAAGCAGTGCGGGGCGGGCGCGCCGGCAGCCGCGCTCTTCAGCGCCACGCGGTACTCGCAGTGGGGCTTGAGTGCGCGGATGCGGAAGCGGCCGTCGACAGCCGACACGGCCTCGGCCTGCAGCTGACCACACTGCTCCGACAGAGCCTCCACCACTGCACCCTCCACTGCAGCGCCAGACATCTCGCGGATGCGGCCGAACACACTGCAAGAGTGAGATGGGAAAGAAGGGAAAGAGAGGAAAGGAGAGGCAAGGGGGAAGCAGAGGAGACGAGGGAGCTGACCTGTAGGCGACGCGCTTTCCCTTGATCTCGACATGCTCGTGCTCGCCCTCCTTGACAGTCACAGACGTCGTCACAGGGTCGAACTTGTACTCCTGCAGGATCGGACGCACGAAGTAGTCTCCCGGAGCCTGCAACGGATAGCGCGTGGATTGGAAAGGCGAGCTCGAGCGCTTCGACTGACCAGTCCGACAAACTGCATCTCTCCGCTCTCTCCGATCATGTTGTTGCTCCTGTACTGCTGCTGTCCGCTTCCGCCGACGAGCGAGAGAAGGACTCCGTCGAGGCGAGAGCCAGCCACCGCCAGGTCAGACTCAACAACACACAGTGAAACACATGTGACAGAGACCATACTCTCTACTCACGACGACGACGTTCAGCTTGCTGAGCTTGACGGCCGAGAGCTGTCCGATCTTGTTGCCCTTGGAGATGGCGTACCCGTCCTTCTTACCCTCAATCGACAGATCCTCCGCGCGACGAACCGGACCAACACTATAATACCAATCAACTATGTTTCGCACAATCAAATCATAAGCAATCGAATTCAGAACAATGTATAATATTACAATTTACTGGACAAACTAACAACTAACCGGAAGCGTCCGTTGGCGTCGGTGGTGGTGTCGAATGTGACATGCTGGTCCTTGGTGTGCTGGGCAGTGATCGCCACTCCCTCAACAGCGGGCGACACAGAACCGTCCACGAAGATACCTAAACACACAATAAAATAATTAACTTGATATTTATTTCAAAAAGAGAAAAAAACTTACCCTTATGAGCTTCGAACGCAGCAACGTCCTTGTTGCATTCGCCGTTGAAGCTGATCACCTGACTGGCAGGCTCGAAGAGGTGCGAGTCAGACTGCGGCACCAGAACAATGTCCTGAAAACATCGAGAGGACTATGAATAACAAACCACACACACGCCCACTACGATATGTAACGAAAAGAGACCAGAGACGAGTGACCACTACTTTCTTCAAACGCCGCGGCGGACAATGTTTGCATAACACTACACATGACTCACTGAAAACAGAGAGGGACTGACCTGTCCGACCGACGAGAGAGGCTCGTTCCACTCGAACACTCCATTCTTCACAGCTACAGACTTCTCACCGGCAGACGACTTGACCAGCACGTTCACAGCCGCATTGTCCTTGCTGGCGACGCGTCCGCTCAACAGGGCATCCTTGGCCACGGCCTCCACAGCCGACGACGAGGGGACCTGCATCGACAGGGGGTTCTCTCCGAACGTCCTGCACGACGCGAGCTGCACAGAGTAGGCGCCGGCAGAGGGCACACAGAACGAGTTCACTCCCGCCGAGCCAGACACGGAGCCCGATGCGCCCGATGAGTGTTTCCACGTCTCAACACAACAACTATGAACAAATACACATGATAACACCCTTACCATCTCGGCGGGGTGGCTGAGCTTGACATGTGCATTGTATCCGGTCTGCTTGAAGTGTACGGGCTGGGGACGAGCCCTCTCCACCACCACCTTCAGCTCACGCGCCTCCCAGCACGCACGGTCCCCATCCGACAATTGCACTGCAAATCAGACACACGTTTAGAAGAAACGTGACAAACACGTGCATACTCACAGCTGTAGCTGCCGGGTCCAATGTCGTTGAAGAGGAGCGAGCGGGTGCCCGTCTCCGTCTTGATCAGCTGCGAGCCGAGGCGCAGCGCGACAGCGACGTCACCACACTCTGCCACGCACTCCACAGCCACCTCCAGGTCTGTCTTGAAGTAGGTGAAGCGAACGTTCTCCACTCCTCCCTCGCGTAGATCAACCTCCAGCTGACGGGGAGTCAGTGCCGACGAGGCATCAGCCGGCTACAACATATACCCATGTTCATTCCAATATCAATCAATACCTGAATGGTGTACTTGGCAGGAGCAAGCATCTTGCAGAACTTGCCGGCTCCATCAGCGCGCACCTAAACATCCCTATCATCATCTCTCAGCTCTTTTTCGTCTACTTTGCTTATCATCTACAATCTACTTCCACTTACCGAGCTCGTCTGTCCGCTCTCGCTCTTCACAACAAAGGAAGCGGCGCTGCCGGCAGAAGTCGACTGCTCCACCGATCCGCACAGCTCGAATCTACAAACAAAATATTTCAAAATAAATCAGTTGCACAAGCTATCAACTCACTCCTCAACCTTGATATTGGGGATCTTTACGTCAGCCAGCTTGATGTTGACGTCCACCTTGCTGAACTTGGTCTTGTCCTTGCTGGCCTCGAGCTGGAGCCGTCCTTCGGACACGGTGATCGCCACGTATCCATCCTTGTCGCTCTCGCCGACCGCCTTTCCGTTCACAGTCACTCTCGCCCCGGACACTCCCTTCGATCCGGAAACGACGCGAGCACGCGCCTGCACTCCAGCCACAGAGAACGAAACCTGCACAAAGTATCTCATTCTACTCCTACAGAATATGTGTCTTCGCAACGCACCTCGGTCTGCTTGGCGAGCATGGTGAGCTTGAGGGGGTTGGGTGTGAAGTGAAGGGTGGATCCGTCGGCCACCTTGGACGCGGTGAGTTGGTAGGCGCCGGGAGGGAGGCAGGGCACGACGAGCTGCCCGTTCGACGCCGACTTGCCGAGGACGCACGCGAAACGAGAGCCGCTCTGACGGCAGCCAGACAGCTAAACAACATACATGCAACTCGAAGACAATATTACTTGCATACCTTGGGATCGTTGTCTGCATCGAGGGTAACGTCCACTCCGCCCACAGACTGCCCCTTGCTGTTCACCTTCACCGTGAGCTGGTATCCGGAGATGCGCAGAGCGGGCGTCACATGCACCGGACCCGTCGACACCTGAATAAAAAATTGCATTTCGAATACGAAAAAAACACACCTTGACATTGGTGGTGCCGCGCTCGAGACACACAGAGCTTTCCGCGCCAGCAGTTACCGTGTACTCTCCTAAGAAAGAGATTTTTAAAAATACAACTTCCAGTATTCCAGAAGATGATAAACTCACCGGGCTGGGCCTTGAACGAGTACTTTCCTCCCTCCGAAGTCACCGTCGTGGCGACAGTCTTTCCGTTCTGGGTGAGGCTCAGTGGGAGGCCAGTCGGGCCACCAGTACCACTCTCAACAGTTCCTAAACATAAATGATTAACGAATATTGCAAATAAATTCAACACACCCTGAATGGAGAATCCGGTAAGCTGGAAGTTGATGTCTTGGTTCTTGCTGCACGCGTCGTTCACTCCATCGATGGTCACTTCGACGGTCGACGGCTCAAAGTGCCATCCTTCCGGGGCCACAACCTTCATAGCGTAGCTGCCCTTGGCGTAGACAGGGATCATGTAGTATCCATTCTGAGCGTTCACGTCCTCCTCGTGCTTGAGGTGACCCTCAGGAGTGAGCAGCTTCACTTGCACCTTCGAGAAGTCCACCGGCACATTCGACTTTACGAATCCGCCGCAGCTGAAGATGTCGCATCTCACTGTGCAAACCAACGACGCGAGTAGCAATAACTGCAAACACTGTAATTCAAAAAGACTGAAATCAAACTGCAAATATCATCCTTGATATCAAACTCACATAAATGCGGCCCATACTGGTTTCGAGAAGGGGGTAGAGATCCCTTCGGTAGTACCCGAGTTCGTATCTAGAATGAGCTAATCAACATGTGGTTTAAAAAATTAACAAAAGAAAAACAAAACAACACGAAGAATAAACAAACGAAACCGGCGCGGCGCGATATTGAATGAAGTGCGTCATAAACCGCTAGTGCGTCAATAAATTCAGGTGGCACTCTATTATCTCACGCGCCGCCGCGCGCGCGCGATGATTACCGATAGTTCTCAATTTATGTTTTTCAAACGGCATCCTGTAAAGTTCAACAGTACAACAGTTCAACGATAGGGAAAGTTCAACAGTACAACAGTTCAACAACAGGGAAAGTTCAACAGCAAATGACGTCATAGCGAAAATTTCTGAGTCTCTCTAAAAAACGGGCCCGTTTGGTGAATGTATTTTGGCTCGAAAATAACCGACCCTGTGTTGAATAAAACCAATAGTTGTCTTTTTTATTTCATTTTTCAGAATGCTTTCATTTGATTCATTCTGCGGCCAAACCCTGCGAACCGTTCCACGTCACGCATCATGTCGTTGATGGCATATTAGAATAGACGTGGGCCGAAGACGGTCTTTGGTGTACTCTAGTCTAGAGTGAGTCGAAGAGTAGCTCTATTGCTGGTACTTCGTCGACGTGCACGGCGTCGAAGACGCGGTTTCGATAAGAGGGCTCTGTCTGGAAATCGACAAAGATGATGTGTATTTCGGCTTCACAACAAAGTTGGTTTGTATTTCAGAGAGAGAAAGAAAGGGCGAAAAAGAACGTTGTCGAAGGTGAACACACGGATGTCAGCGAGATGCTGCTGTGGCTGGTTCGCGATAATGAAGAAAAATCACACATAATACGAAAATTTTGGGTTCCCAAAATACGGAACTCTTGAAGGGGGCCGTTATTTTAGCGACACTCAGAAACTTTCGCGATGACGTCATTTGCTGTTGAATTTTCCGTTGTTGAACTTTTCGAATTGTTGAACTTTCTCTGTTGTTGAACTGTTGTACTGTTGAACTTTACAGGTTGCCTTTTCAAACTATATAAAGCAATAAAAGAAAACAGATAAAAGTTATTTCAGAGTTATCAAATTATGCAGACTAAATAATTCTCCCACCGTAATTCTAGATCAAACTATTCTCTTACCGTACCGTAATAGAAAATTGAGGATGTATAAATAGGTCATAGGTCAAATTATTCTCCTACCGTAATTCTAAGGGGACGATCCTAATATATAGAAAACGCCCTGTCCGTCTGTCTGTAAGTAACGGTATACGGTAACATCCGTCTCATCACCTATATACCCAAACCGGCGCCAGCATGTGATGCGCTCCGGGTTTGCACCTTTTCACAGCCACTTGCACTTTGAGTACAACAGGGCGGCCAGTGAGACCACGTGATTCAGAGACCTGTTTACAACCGACTTGTAATCAGTGTGCACTGTTTTTTTCTACCGGATGTTACTGCTTTTTTCACTTCCTTACTCATTGATTGCATATCATAGCACTGCACCTTTGACATACATTTTTGTAACTGTCACCTCCCTCTTCATGACAGTCTACCACGTGCCGGTGTGATTGTCGTCACGACGAGATCGAGGCGTACATAGACACAAGATATTGGTGTGCGCCTGAGGCGATGCACCGTCTCTTCGGCTACCACCTGCAGGAGAAGTGCCACGTGGTGCTGCGACTGGACGTTCACTTGCCTGGAGAACAGTCGGTCGTGTTCGCGGCGGGAGAGGAGGAGCGGGCGATGGATGCGGCCGCCCACCGCGAATCTATGCTGACTGCGTGGTTCGTGGTGAACGAGGAGTACAGAGAGCGCGTGCTGACTGGGGAAGTCGAGGCGGGAGAACTGCACCCCACAACACTGCTCTACTCCAAGATGCCCGAGTACTACACGTTCGATAAGAAGAGTGGACGATGGAAAGAGCGGAGACAGAGGCCAGGCACTGATGGACGATTCGATGCAGCCAAGACGATCGGACGACTGATGTTCATGTCGCCTACCGACCCCGAGGGATTCTCACTCCGTCTCCTTCTACTGCATCGCCGTGGCATGACCTGATTCGTAGACATGCGAAGAGTGGATGGCACAGTGCATGCCGGATTCGCTGGCGCAGCGAGAGAGATGGGACTGACACACGACGACAGACATGCACATCTCTGTCTCACGGAGGCTGCTGCGAGGCAGATGCCTGCACAGCTCAGGAGTCTACTCGCGTCTCTGCTATGCTTCTCCGAGGTGTCAGACGCGAGCGCAGTCTGGGAGACGTTCAAAGCGAGTCTTTCTGACGACTACGTTCACAATGGAAAGGCGAGATCGAGTGCTGAGGTGCACGCCTACTATGATGTGTGTGATCGGGTGGCGGATCTGAGGCACGACTTCAGGAAGATGATGCCGCCACCGGCTGCGAGACCAAGTGTCTCTCCCCTCCGCATGAACTACGGGGAGCATGCGAGAAAGGGACATGAGATGTACGCGCGGCTGAATGCGGAGCAGAAGCAGGCAGTGGATGCAGTGCTATCGGCTGTCGAGACCGGCAACGGCAAGCACATCTACTTGGACGGACCCGGAGGATCTGGGAAGACGTTCTGCTACGTGTGCATCTACCATCTCTTCACAGCCAAAAGGAAGACGGTGATGTGCGTGGCGTGGACAGGCATTGCTGCCAATATGCTGCCGGGCGGACGCACTGCCAACAGTGCATTCAAAATTTCTGTCTCGGACGGAAAAAGCTGGAGTGGAGTTGAGTCACGTGGACGTTGTTCTGTGGGACGAGTTTGCCACTATGCCCAAGTGGTCACTGGAGGCGGCCGACAGACTTCTGCAGGACATCACCCGGAAGAATGAGCCATTCGGAGGGATGGTCATGGTCGGAGGAGAAGACTTTGCGCAGACTCTCCCCATTGTACCTCATGCGATGGCGGGAGACTGTGTGGCGGCGTGTGTGAAGGCGTCTCCTCTCTGGCGTCTGTTCACCACCTATCGTCTCTCTGTGAACATGCGCACTGCCGGGGCAGAGTGGGTGGCGCAGCTACTGCGTATCGGCCACAGCACGGAGAAGGCTGACGAGGAAGGACGGATCAATCTCCCTCCACACATGATGATCACCACTTCCCTCATCGACACTTCCCTCATCGGTGTACGGTGAGGACCTCGACTCGCTCACACCGGAGCACGTAACTCGCACTTCGAATTGAATTCCTGAACTCACTCAACCCGAGTGAGCTCGCACTTCGAATTGAATTCCTGAACTCACTCAACCCGAGTGGAGTGCCGCCGCATGCTCTGCGTCTTAAGAAGGGAGCGGTCGTGATGCTGCTGAGGAATCTGGACGTACGGAATGGACTGTGCAACGGAACGAGACTGTCGGTGGTGTCGCTCGGTCGACACGTGATCGTATGCCAGTTCATCTCCGGTGCGAGGAAGGGCGAGCAGATGATGATTCCGCGGATCGACGTGACGAGCAGTGCGGGATTGTCGTTGAAGCTGAAGCGACACCAGTTCCCGCTCAAGCTGTCATTTTGCATGACAGTGAGTAAGGCGCAGGGACAGTCGCTGGATCGGGTGGGCATCGACATGCGCGAGGAGGTGTTCAGCCACGGACAGCTCTACGTCGCCCTCTCTCGCTGCAGGGATCCGAGCAAGATGTGGGTGCAGTCGTCCCATCTTGGAGTGATCAATGTTGTGGAGACTTCTGTGTTCAAAAAATAGGCTGATGTAAATAGTGTATCAATATTGTAGAATTGTATGGAATACTTCGGGTGTATGTTAGGCTGTACATTGATCTATCAGTATGTTCTATTCCTTATGTTGTGTGTATGCGATTCTCTACTATTGTTTCGTATCGGTTGCAGTTGTGTCCGTTGTTGTTGTGTGGAAGAGTAAATTGTTGCATACACAACCAGACTCATTCAATGATATATAAGCAATTATTTCCAAGCAACGCGTCATGTACTAACAACAATCCCCATTCAAACATTGCTCATCCCAAACTTCCAGGAGGAGCGCGCCGATAGGCGCGTCTCCGACTGGTGCAGATCAAATTATTCTCCTACCGTAATTCTAAGGGGACGATGCAGATCAAATTATTCTCTTACCGTAATTCTCAGGGAACCATGTAGATCTAATTATTCTCCGGTTGTGAATTTATCAGTTAACGATGCAGATCTAATCATTCTCTTACCGTAAATCCAAGAGGCCATCGTGTGGTACGTTAATTACGGTTACCATAACTTACAGTAATACAACGCCTTACGCGAGTTCCAATGCGTACTATTGGTGTTGCATGCTTGTCATCCTCTGGTTGCGGCTGCTGGGGAAGTTTCGATCTCGACAGCGGAAGATACTGGTCCCGACTATCGATCTTCCAGACAGACGTTTACGAGTTTTAGAGGATCCCTCTCTCAATGCAGTAGAAATTCTCTTCTGAAAAGTACAAGCGTAAAGTAGCTCTGTTTGGGTTCATCTCAATTCAACAAAAGCACATGCATAAAAATATTATTTCTACACTAAACTATAAACACAAACCTGCTCTCTCAAACGATATGTAGAAACGTATACTTTATCGATAAATTATTAATAGGGGCTATATAATATATTTTCTTATTTCTTATGAAAGCATTGTGAAAATCAATAAACAGCTATAGAACAATCGTTAAGTTTACAATGATGTTTTCATTATTTTTGGAATGTATACAAATCAAGAGCTTTTTCATATATGACTCATCTGGAGTGGGATTAAAGTCCCCAAAAAATTCGAACTAATTTCAAAATATTTTGAAAAATCTCGGAAATAATTGCGAGTTTATTCCGAATTTTTCACGAACTTGAAACTCAAAATATTTTGAACTAGTGCAATCAAAGGGTAATGGCAGTGGCATCCTCATACATTTCAAGCCAATAGTCAAATAGTACTGTGGGTTACGACGTATTTCAAAGATTTCCGCTTGCTGAATCGTGTTCATGTGTTATGTACAAATGCTTCTTTATTTGACAGCCACAAAGGATCGACGTCTAGGTTTCCGAATTGTGAAACATATTGAACCAGTCACAGCCCCAAAAGGCAATCAATATCAGTGAGCCCCGGATATCGATTGATATCGATCGATATCGACAAGATATCGAACTTTTTTATATTTGAGGTGAACTGCATACGTTTCAATGGTATGTACCATTCGAATCAAATTGAGAAGAGCTTCACAGCAATATGTTTTATGTAATTTTTAAAAAAAAAATAATCACTATAACCATAACCTAAAATCGGGTTACAGTAGTCTTATACTTGTCTGAGAATGCATCATGTAGCACGTACACGTGTTAGATGAGTGATATCGATTGTTTGGATATGTCATCAATGAAACGTATCACGTCTCCCTAGTTCCGTAGACAGTGTTTCAATCGCCTCCGCACACACTCGCCCACTTCAAAATAATTTACAATTTGAACGTCGCCGAAAAACTGCGAGGCAAAGCTTCCCTATCTCAGCTTTATTTCAAAGTTTCTCTGTCTCTCTCATGTAACACACTGTTTCGTCGATTTTCTAGCTCAAAAACGTTGAACTTGTTCGAATTTTTCTCAACATTAGTTCGAACTATTTGCAAAAACTGCGAACTGTGACTGTCAATTTTCGGAAATACTTCGAACTTTTCTTTGTCTCTCTCGTTTTGCACACTCTTTCGCGCGCTCTCACACCAAAAGTTTGAGGAGTTCAAAATATCTTGAATTTAGTTCGAACTTATTTCGAACTTTTTTTTGGGGACTTTAATCCCACTCCTGATAAACGGGTTAATAGAATGTGAGTGATAGAATGTGTGTGTGTGCAATAGTATATTCATATTGGCATTTGATTGTCAATGTATTTGTGATCGTTTTGAGAGAGCAGGTTTGTTTTTATAGTTTAGTGTAGAAATAATAGTTTTATGCATAAGCTTTTGTTGAATTGAGATGAACCCAAACAGAGCTACTTTACGCTTGTACTTTTCAGAAGAGAATGAATGTCCTTTTGTTGAATTTCGAAGAAAATTTCTTTTTTTCAAAATGTATTTTAAACAACAAAGATAACAACAACAAAACAACGCGCGTGAACGACGACGCAAATCACAAACAGTGGGAACATTATCGCATTATCGCGCTCTCCCGCATCACGAACCAATGAGCGCGCGGGGGCGGGGTTAGTGAGCGGGCCTTTCAGCGAATCAGCGAACAGCTGCACAACTGACAGACGTGCAGACCTAACCAGCGAACATATTTTTGGGTATTAAACTATTGTTTCATGTTTTGTTTTTGTTTATAGTTGTTCAACGGACGATTTAGAGACAAGATCATGATATAACTCTGAAACATTTATTATTTTAATGATTTACAAGCGATTTTGGCAGCCCTCCGGGCCGAGCGGTTCTGCGCGCCGCTGGATAAAACCCAAACGATCGGCGCTTCGCGCCGATCCTAATTAACAATCGTAAAATCGAGTTCCAGTCTTTTCGTTTCATATGCATAAACCAAAACCAAAACAAACATCAAAAATATATCCAAGAAACAAGAAAAAATTTATTTATTCACACACCATGTGAGTATTTATTAATTATTGCATCAACTTGTCGAACCACTAGGAAGCACAATAGAAACTTTGGTGCCTCGCTTCCCAAAAATCTATAGCCAATATAATATTTATATTCTACGAATTGTGCTTATACCTTCGTTTTCATATCCCCATTCATAGCTAAGAGTATCCACGGTTGTGAAACGAACATCAAATCATTGACAAACGGCTGCAGTATTATCAGAGACATGAGCATGTGATACTGTCGACCAACCATTGACAAGTAGATGAGCGTCTCAACAAATGGGTGGGCAAGTTCACTCTAATCTGCGTGATTGCATTGTGCTTACTTGATTCGCCGCACAACTCGCCGTCCCGATCGTCAGAAAGAGACCGACGAGGAAGAGATTCAGCTCCGCTCTTTTCGATTTCACCCGAGCCGCCGACAGCCCAATGAAGCTCACCACCGTGCATACAACGGTCATGAGAGCCGCGAAAACCGTGATCACACCCGTGATCTGACTGTTCTCTGGCTAGTGATGATAGGAGACAAAAGGGCAACCCATAGTCCCAGAATGGTACTTTATGACTGATCACGAATACACGCACGGAGATAATATATAGTTACATATCTGATCGGACAATCTTCTCATAACATCCCGCTCCACTCGGCGGTTTCACACAACATGAGTTAATGTACATTCCAATGTCTCACTGCTATCCCCTTTACCGGTTGATGTCCTCATTAACAGTCTACGGTACACACAAAGGAAAATATGCGGGCTAAGCAATGGAGATGTTAGTCATTACTCAGGATCAATCAATGAATCTCATTCTCACGTGGGGCTCCCTTGCTCCTGCGCAAAGAGAAGACGTGACCGTCCATCCCTCCTCGTCCGACTGCGACCGACCGGCACACGAATAGGCAGAAGACGTAGGCAGAAACGGCGACAGTAGACGATAGGAATTAGACGGCAGATGGTGGATCGTCCGGTCCCACACTAGGACCGGTCCTCGCTGCTACCAGTGATGATAGGAGACAAGAGGGCAACCCATGGTCCCAGAATGGTACTTTATGACTGATCACGAATACACGCACGGAGAGAATATAGGGACCCGACAGACTTTTTCGCTAATAAAATCGCAGCGATTCCGTAATGTATTAAGATGCTCTATCGATTAGCGATTTCGCCAGCGATTCGCTACCGTAACCCAAATCGCTAAAGTCAGCGATTTGACCGTCAGACTTTTTCGCTTGAAATTTTCAGCGAATCGCTACTTTTATCGCTGTGATTCGAATTCGCTGCGATTTGGTAGTTTCCGGATTTTCGCAGATTTCGACGCGATTTTCAGACTTTTGATGTTTTATGTTGTATATCGTTGTTATTATTTCTGATACTTTTTTCACAAATGCTATATTTATACTTCATAGTATCAAAAAGGTAGTTTGCACGGGATTTGGAGCTTTCTGCACTTGAAATTACACAAGATCTTATGCATCAGCGGTTCGTTGGACGTTATGCATCTGATGCTTATTCACATTATTAACAAATTCTATAACCAAAAACATGACATTTTTGCATATGCGATAAGCTATTCACTGACAAATAGCATTCTCGCTAAAATCGCTGCGATTTTGAGCACCGGCGATTTCGCTATCGCTCTACATTCAGCGAAAGCGATTCGCTATCGCTGAGCGTAAAAGTCTGTCGGGCCCCATATAGTGACAAATCTGATCGGACAATCTTCTCATAACATCCCGCTCCACTCGACGGTTTTACACAACATGAGCTAATGTACATTCCAATGTCTCACTGGCTGAAAGGGTCGGATGGCAGACAGGTTGGAAAGAGGAGACGCACGAATTGTATGACTCGTTGCCAGTCAAACGCGCACTGCATTCGAGAGGAGTGCATGAAGTAGGTAGGTGAGATGATGAGGTGTGGATAGAAGAAGAGTGGAATGAGTGTGCACAACAGGGTGTAGAAGCGAGCTAACAGACGACTGCTCCATTGCTGAAAGGAGCAGATGATCCAGCCTTGTTTCCAGCTCACCATGTTGTAAGTAATCGGGAACAGAATACAAGGCATTCGATTGACAACGAGAAGTATAGCGGATATGCACATAGCTGCGTTGGAAGTGTAGGCGGCATAGTGGAACGGAGTGAACCAGCAGCCCGATTCGGAGAAAGGCCTCAGCATATTGCATATCAGGCCCGCAGATGGCAGACGAAAGAGAAACATGTGTAGTACGAATGCGTTCACTCCCTGTAAAGTGTAATATTATCATGGCACTCGTAAGGCGTTAGAACCAACATGAAAAGAAAAACAGAAGAATAGCCGGCAGAATGAAAACTGTCGCATGTACTGTCGCATGTGAGACATTTCGTAAAAGTAGAGGGCTATTGTGGGTAGTCCATAAGCGATTTGAAATCCTAGAATTATCCTCAGAGTCACTAAAGTAGAGTCGAGATCAGTTGTAGCATTCATTTTTCTTGAGAAAGGTCGAACGCGATGGTTTTCGAATACTGAATACTAGCAATATCGCTCTGTTAAAATAGCATATTTTTCTAGTACGTATGAATTCATTTTTTATAATATAATAATACATGCGCGCGTAAATTTTTGCAGGATTTTCCAGCTGGATTATAATTTTATTTTCGTCAACATTACATATCACGTGTGTGTACTTTTCTTAAACTCAAAATCAAAAATCAAAAATTTTATCCAGGATCTCTATACACATTCCAATGGTTTGGTTCGCTATGGAGCTGGTCCCGTGAGCATAATCCGCTTCCATTCGTCGCAGTCGTCTCTTCTTGCTAGTCTCGTCCAGGTCTCCCCGCTCAGTCCTTGTCGCTCCATCATCTCCTCCAAGTCGTCGCTCCACTTCACGTACGGCGCTCCCACTCTCCTCTTCTGTCCAAACGGTCTCCATTCAGTTACTCGGCGCGACCATCGGTTGTTGAAGTTGGCCACCTTCCTCGCCCAGCTCGCCTTCCTCCTCCAAGCAATCTCCATCACGTCCTTCATTCCCGTCAGTCCTCGTACAGTCGTATTCCTCATCCTGTCGCGCAGGCTCACATTCAACATCGCTCGCTCCATTCTTCGCTGCATCCGCTGCATCCGCCGCAGTCCCTCCTTCTGTTCCTCTGTCAACGCCCACGCCTCGCTTCCGTAGAGGACTCCCGGCAGTACGCACGTATACATCACTGCTAGTTTTCTCTTCATCGGCGCTCTCCTATGCGTCAGAAACCGTCGATGCTTGTTGAAGGCTCCCCATGCGCAGCCCATTCGTCTCCCCACTTCTGTCACGTCCTTGTCCTTGCTTATATCGACTCCCAGGTACTTGAACGACCTGACCGTCTCCAGTGGCACTTCTCGAAGGGTGATCGTTCGGTTGGATCCTAGCGTTAGCACCTTTGTCTTCTTATGGCTGATCCGCAGCCCGTATTGTTCACTTTCTCCACTCAGCTCGTTCAACATTGTCTGTGCTGTCTCCTTACTCCGCGCGCATAGCACCACAGAAGAATAGCCGGCAGAATGGGTGGATTTCTTATGATATAGTGAAGATATTCACAAAAATGAATATAACGATCTGCAAATTCAGAACTTTTTTCATAGGGCACCAGTAATAATATAATAATAGCATTCATTCATTTTACACCGAGCCAAACAAAAATATTTATCTACAAATACTCTTTCAACATAGATTTCACAACTCTGCAACACAACAATAGACCACACACGTACAGACGAATTCCATGAAAATCGATAAAGAATAACAATTGATAAGCAGCCTGCAAGATGGTACAAATAAAAAATCGCGAAAAAATACAAAAAACAGGGTAATAGACGCAAATTTCGTCATCGTACCATCTAACAGGCTGCTAACGCTCTAGTCGACTTCGACTGGAGCAAAAATAAGTTGAGTCCTATTAGAAGGATAGGGCATCGAGGGATCGACAGAAAGAGAAACCGAGGGACTGCCATGAGTGCAATGCAATAAACTCCCCTCATTTACCCAGCACAAATATCTCAACTCTTTCGCGCGCGCAAAACCCAACAGTGACTGTGCACTGTGAGCGAACACAGTGGACAAGTGGCGGGGGTGGCAGATGGAGACATGACAAGTAGAAGAGTGTGCGGTGAGAGGTAGGGTGGGAGTGGCAATGGAGATGAATCTAGAGTCCCTTAGGCGGGTCTCGATGGAAGTTCAGTCCGGGCGGCGGGTGGCCAGCGTTCGGGGCAGACAGACCGGGAGGCGGCATCTGGACAACACATACCACACTCCTTCCTCCCGCCCTCACCCACCTTGCGAGTCCTCGCAATGCTCATCTGCTGCAGCTCCGCCGTCACATCCGCCATGTTCGCTGCCTGCTCTGCAATCAATCCATTACACAAACAACAACAACAGCAAACATAAACAACCCCTCCCCACCGGTGCGTCCGAAGCCGATAGTCGACTGGGCGACGCCGGGGCGTGTTCCTCTGTTGAACGAATAGCGAGTGTTGGATGCGCGGTTGAACGCGTTTCTCTCGAATCCCGAGGCACCCGCGTCGCCACTCTCGTCCACCTTATTGACCTGTAGAACATATCTCACTAACCATTCAGTGCTGAATGGTTATATTAACGACCCACCTCATTGTTGCCGCTCTTCTTGTTCTTGTTGAACATGTTGCCAACCTTGTTGAAGAAGGATTGCTTCTTCAGCGGGTTCTCCTAAAGCACTCATATATTCACCTATCTTCTACTTCTCCTCCATGCAAGAATTCGAAACGTGCTTCACTACACCGATGACAGTTGCAACAAATGTGTCTCTATTATGAATATGAAATACCTACCGCCGTTCCCTTGAGCACCTCCTCAGTGGGCAGATTGTTGAGTTTTCCCGGGTGCCAGAGGCTGGATCTGGAAGGGCTGAACAGACTGGCGGGCGGACGGGGCACGGCCTGTCTCGGCATAGGGACAGCGGGCGCGGGAGGAGCTGCCGGGGCAGCCGCCGCCGAGGGCAGAGCAGGCGAGCGACCGCCAAACACAGGCACGGGCACAGCAGCAGTGGCCGCAGCCTGCAACCAACACGTGACACGTAAACATCCCCACTCCCCCACTGTCATCTCACCTGTTCAGGCCTGTTGAACACGGAGCCACGTTGGGCGAACACCGATCCGGCGGGCACAACGCGAGTGGAGGGGGTGGGAGCGGGAGCCGCGGCGGGACGGAGGGGACGGGGGTGGGAGAAGGGATTGGCCGGAGGGGGGCGGGGTGCGGGGGGAGCGCGCCTCGCAGACGCCACACTCGGCGCAGTGCCTATGGACGCATTCGATATGTCGCCCAGACTGCTGATGTCGTCGTCGTCTTCCTCCCCCTCCACAGCCACCTGCTTCCCTCCAGTCTTGGACGACGCATTCTCCTTCGCACTCTCGTACTCGCTCTCTCCGTCCTATAAGCATTACATCACTCGAATTGCCACTCGCCACGCCCACCCACGACCCACGCACCTCCTCCTCCTCGTCCTCCTCGTCGTCTTCGCTGTCGCTCTCGTCGTATTGGATGCCCAGTTCGGCGGGAGTGACTGCTATGGCTCTGAGGGTGGCCGAGTCGCCAGACTTGAGCCCGCGGGCATCCACCACCGACTGCTGCAGGCCGACACGCTGCAACCAGACACATGGCTTCCAAAAAAAAAAAACTCCCATACTCTTCAACACTTCAATCCACTTGAACAAACAATATATGAATAATATAAACAAACAAAACACATAAACGAAATGTGTGCATACCTTCTCGCCGCCGGTGCCGTTGACGACTCTGAGCTTGGCGCTGAATGTCTTCTCGACCAGCTCCTGCCACGACTTGCGGTACACCGTCAGGGGGTCGAGGGCGATGCCGAAAGCCTCCTCGTACGCCTTGCTCATCTCCGACAGCTCAATCAACACAGGTACAAATAGACATATATGGATGGAAAATATGAAAAAGGTACAGAGAGCAATTTATCGAAATAGTAAACCGGAGAAGAGAAAAAAGAATGAGAATCAAAATACCGGAACCGGAGAAGAGAAAAAAGAAATTAATTGATACTGACCGCTATGGAAAGAGGGAACTTTCGGACGAGCATCTCGACGACCTTGTCATAGCACTGCACAATCGTCGGCATCTTCCACTTCTCAGCTCCAGTCGGCAGCTCCGCCGCTTGACCCACCGCTGCAAACAACACAATCAATCACCACTGCACACAGATTCAGCTACAATCAAAATGAAGTGACTACAATACTCGCTGCGCTTGGAAGGGAGGGACGTTTCGTTCGGTTACTCTTGCTCTCTTCCCTTCCACCCACACGATCGCCGCTTGACGAGGGGAGTGGCTGCTATCCACATGAACATGAGCACGCAGTCCTCGTAGTCCAGCTTCAACTCGTCCGCGAAGTGACGCTCCACAATCGCCCGTATGTCACGAGTGCCAAAGTGCCTGAATGTGTGTGCGTATACTAACACTGCGACTGGATACCAAATATACAAAAAAGTACGCAAGATGGTCTCATTTTAAAAAGCCAACAGTTACTCGCACCTCTCCAGTTCGATTCCGTTGAACTGCGTTCCGTGTTCCTGTGCGTACTTCCGGTTGAGTTGGTGGAGGGTGGCGTTTCCGCGGCACTCGCCAAGAGCAGCCATGAGACGCGCGCGGCCCTCCGAGACCTCACACAACCAATTACATAATATGCAACATAACCTAATTAACGCATTTTCAGGTGTATGAGCATGACATGTGGTTATCAATGAGTGTCATTATTCAAGTACACTTGGGAAAAATAATAACGAAACTGACCGATCCCTTGTGCATGTTGGACTGTCTCTGTTGGGGCTGTTTGAGCTGCAGCTGTTGTGCCTTGCCGGGCATCTTGGAAGCAGTCTGTTCGACGGGCGACACGAACCCGCCACCAGTCGGCCCGCCCCAGCCCACGTTCCTCTGCCCCTTGTTCACAGACACGCTCAGCGTGCCGTTGAAACTGAGTCGCGACGGGTCCATGCGGCCGAATTGCGGCACGCCAAACTGCGGAACACCTCAACAAATTGTGATCAGTAGAGGTAGGAACTCGAAAAGTGTACCTTGGTCGCGGCTGGGCTCGCGCATGCTCTGTCTGCCCTGGAATCCGAATCCGCGAGCGGGCGCGGAAGATCCGCGCATGCTGCGCGACTGGAACTGCGCTCGCTGGAACGGCTGCTGCTGGTAGTGACCGCCGCGAGACGCTCCGCCGCGAGTTGCTCCGCCGCCACGACGAGCGCCCTACAACAAATCCGTCACATATATTGTACAGATGTCACGCGAAACGTATCATTTCAAACCATCCATATCCATACTCACCCTGTTTCCCTTGCCCTTCTTCTTTTGCTTCTTCTTCTGTCCCGAGACGAGCCGGTGTACATCTTGCGTCGCCTCCGAACCCACGCCCTTCCTAAACTCATGAGTATTGAGCACTGCGTTGAAGTTGGACAGAACCCGTTTTCGGCCCGTGTCAGATGACTGGTCCGTGTTTGCATCCTGGGGACTCACTTTGCCATGAAGGCAACCTTGCCGTCAGCGTTGCGCGTCTCCTCGAGAGTTGGGCAGGCACGAAGAAACTGCTCCAGCCCATAGAAGCCAAACTGCTTGTAGTCGATCTCGTCACCGTTCAGATCACTAAAACGCGATTAAGTAAATTTACATATTACAAATGTTCGAACAGCGAATAATAATACTCACTCGTACTCTATGGCAATCTTGTGGGCGGTGCATGGATCCTTGGAGGAAAGTGCAATGGCGAACACATCTCGCTGAATGATCTTCAGCTTTCGAGCCATCGGATCGTCCGCGGGAGGCGGTTGATCCATGCCTGCTACAAAAAACAATCATTTTATATGACAAAACTCACGCCACTTTTCAAGAAAAAGGAAAAACGACGCGAAAACTAGAAAAAAATATATGGCGAAAAAATATATGGCCATATGGCGAAAAATCGCGCGCGCATTGTAGTGAGAAACTGCTCCGAAAATAGCGTACACTACAGAACACTATGACATCATAAAATCGATTCTCAACAAGCACAGAACACAAACTACTTTATCAACGTGAACACGTTAAAAGCCGGAATATACTTTGACGCTGAAGCTTGACGAGCGCGTCAAACCCCATGCAATACGTTCACATTCTTGTTCACCAACTTCTGCAGAAACACCGTCTACGGATCGGTCATGCATGAATTCACGCGATCAGATCTACAACAAAATAGGCGAGCAAATGAAACCCGAATTGTGACTGGATCTGTTTCCACTGCCCATGGGCTCTCTTTTTCCAGCTGTAACCGTCGTACCTCACAGGTCACGTAACAGCAACTTCCCAAGACGACAGCACATTTCCCTACACTTTGCTCATCTCTTTGCATGTTGATTTGTGTGTCTGCCCTCGGGCACAGAGGTGGCAGGGGCGGCGGCGCGCATTCACTCGCCGTCTTCTCTGTTGCAGGTGCGCCCGCTCCCCCTCCTTCCTCACTCGTCCCTTGCAGACATGACGGAGGCTGGTGCGGCGTCCGCCCGTCCTGCCCCTCCCCCTGCCAAGAACCTGGACCCTGCGGCCGGAGAGCCGCTCCTTCCGGAGGTCGGCATGACTGTCGTCAACAAGGCACGCGAGTGGACTGTTCTGCGAGAGATATACCAGGGACCATTCTCCTCCGTATTCATCGTTCAATCCACCAACGACAAGCGCAAGTTTGCCATGAAGGTCGAGAAGCAGGTCGGAAACATACGGTGGGTTACAGTACTCTTATTAGTTATACGGTAGTTACAGCATCCCAAAGTATACAATACTTTGCAGCCCGGTTCTGAAGCTAGATGTGATTGTTCTGTCAAAGCTTACTCCCACCATCGGATTCCCGTCGTTCGAGTCTGCCGGCAGGTACGGGGTGCTGTAGCTACAGTAACCCATCTCTTCGGTTCAGGACGAACCACTTCAAATACTGTATCATGCAACTCGTCGGTCCGGATCTCGGGAAGGTTCGCCGCGCTATGCCCGCCAAAAGGTACGACAATCAGAGCACGGTGTACGGTAGTATACCGTATACTTAGTTTCTCAATGTCGACGTGTCTGCGTGTGGCGCGCGACACTCTCCTCCGTCTCGAGACACTCCACGACATTGGATGGCTGTGCAGGTACATATGTCAAATGATCGATTGATTATCGATTGATTCGTAGGGACGTGAAAGCTCCCAACTTCGCGATCGGCGTTGGCAAGGACTGTGGCACTATCTACATGCTCGACTTTGGCTTCGCGCGTCGCTACAAGTGGGCGGGGCGTGTATGGGCGGAGAATGTGAGTGTTCAGGGACGACCACGGGAAGATCTTCCCTCCTCGTCCGGCGGCTGCCAAGCTGGGAACATTCATCTATGCTCCTCTTGCCTCGCATAACAACAAGGAACAGTGTCCCAGGGACGACATCGAGAGCTGGTTCTACATGGCCATCGAACTCATCAAGGGTACCGGTTACTGTACCTTGTAAACGAGGTCCCGGCTTACTGTACTCTACCGTATAGGTCCTCTTCCATGGGCGCGTCTCAATTCTATGACTGAGCATCAGCTGATGGCTGAGTGGAAGCGGTATGCTCGCGGACCCGGAAGGGAGGATATGCTCAACGGTCAGAAGGACTCCCTCCCTCCCTTTCTCCCGCTCTTTCCTTCTAGGCGTTCCCCACGAGTTTGACGAGATGCTCACCCTGATCGACAGCTGGGGCTTCTACGAGCGTCCCTCCTACTCCGAGTTGCATCGTCTCCTTCACGGGGCTGCCCGCCGCCTCAACCAAGACATCAACTCGCCCCTCGACTGGCAGGTACTGTAGTCAGCTACCGTATTCCTTATTGTACTTACCGTACCCCTTGCAGCTCAACACTCGTATCGTTGCGAAGGCGGAGGTTGTGGGTGAGCTGGGAGAGTCTAACATGGCTTCTCTTCGTCTTCGCGAGAAGGAGGCTTCCGAGGATGTCACTCCCATCGATGTCGAGACTTAGAAGACACAAGAGACAATCCAATGCTACTTCGATTCGTTTACACTTACAACCATGTCTTATTGTCGTTCTATACTCGAAAAATAAATCCGTTATAAAGATATCAGATGATGTGTTGTGTATTGAGAGGCGGGAACTATGCGATAATCGTGCCATCTTCTGACATTGAGTGTGATTGTGTGAACTGTTTTGAACCATGACACAAGTGCCGTATACACAACACTCTTCTATGTCTATCGACTCATGCAAATCTCAAATGGTCATTTTCGTGGCTGACGCTGCGCGTTTTCGAGTGAGGCTCGTCATTGCAACTTGTTGCCCCGCAGAGTTCGGTTGGTATTTCCACCGTCTCTTGCCCAATGCCGAAGCGCACATCGAACGAGGCCGCCTGGTCCAACGGCCGCTCTCCTATGGGGGGTAACCAGACCACCAACAACAACCCGAAGCGGGCGAGGACCAGCGATGGTACGTAGCTTACCGTATACCTACAGTATTCTGTACTCTACCGTAATCCGTACTATATCGACTATACCGTAATTCGTCCCTTACCGTACACCTACCGTAACATGTACCCTACCGTACTGGTTGCAGGTACTCGTTCCGCCCCGAACGATCGGGACGCGTCGTCGCTGCCGTCGCTCCGGGCTCGTCAGAGGGCTCGCGAGCAGGCGCGGCGGTCACAGGAGAGGGATGCGAGGGAGTACATGAGGTACTCCTTCCTTCCCGCCTCCGCCTCCATCACGCAGATGGTCGAGGAGTTCGAGGTGGGTGGAGAGAGAGAGAGATAGATAGAGAGAGAGAGAGAGAGAGAGAGAGAGAGTGTGTGTGTGTGTGTGTGTGTGTGTGTGTGTGTGTGTGTGTGTGTGTGTGTGTGTGTGTGTGTGTGTGTGTGTGTGTGTGTGTGTGTGTGTGTGTGTGTGTGTGTGTGTGTGTGTGTGTGTGTGTGTGTGTGTGTGTGTGTGTGTGTGTGTGTGTGTGTGTGTGTGTGTGTGTGTGTGTGTGTGTGTGCAGTGGGGGCGAAGGTGGAGATCCGATCGATAATCGATCGATTGCAGGTGCGCGGAACCTTCAACACCACTCCGCCCCTCGAACCCATGCAGGTGTGTCCCTTTTGCTCTTCCTCTGATCCCTCTGGTCTACCTGTCCCCTTTGCAGTCCGTCTCGGTCTCCTCGATGACCTCGGACATGCCCCTGCCCCTCTACCAGTCGACGCCCCACCCCTCCCCCGACTCCACCCTCGATGAATCCTTCTTCTCCGAGGGAGACGGGGAGGGATGGGAGGACGAAGAGGGGACGGAGACCGAAACCAGTGAGGACAGGGCTTTTCGAGAGGAGTTCCAAGCTCTCTTCGATGAGCTCAACCAGACCGACCACGACATCCAGGTGGGTCTCTCTCTCTCTCTCTCTCTCTCTCTCTCTCTCTCTCTCCCACCGTTTATCTCATTGTGTTCCTTCTAGTCGCCGTCGTCGTCGCCGTCGTCGCCCTCCTCCTTCTCCTCCTCCTCCTCCTCCTCCTCTGCTCCCGGATCTCTTCCGTACTGGATGGAGAGGTTGGAGACAGCGAGGGACACCGTCCACGACAAGAACACCACAAGCACTCTGGCCATGGAGCTCAAGTGAGAAAAAAAAAGAGAGAGAGAGAGAGAGATTAGAGTGTGTGTGTTGTAGGCGCCGGTCGATCAAGCCGAAGCAGGCTGCTCACATTGTGGGCGTGGCCAACAAGACGGGCCGGATTGTGGAGGAAATGGAGAAGAACATGGAGATTGGAACCCAGCACCAAGTCTACCAGGTACTGTCCTCCCCCTCTCTCCCTCTCTCTCCCATGATCCCCACCTTCTAGGTGTACGGTAGACTGCTGGAGACTGCCCTCCTCTCCTCTCTCTTCCACACCCTCCCGCACGTTTGCCTGTCTTCCGAGGAGTTCAGCAACTTCGCCAAGCACTGCAACAAGATGGCGAAGAGCGACTGGGTGAGTGAAGAGAAGAGAGGGGAGAGGGAGAGAGGAGAGGAAAGAGGGAGGGAGATGAGGGGAGGTGAGAGAGAGAGAGAGAGGGAGAGAGAGAGAGAGAGAGACTCCTTTAGACATTGGCTGACATCGGCAGGTCGCAGGAGGCTCGGGTGTCCGCCCCTCTGCGTGGAAAGAGGAGTGCGGCAGTCGCTGCCCTGGACAAGCTGAGAAAGGGAGCGTACGAGGGAGTCTTCTACTAGGTGGGTGGGTGGAGGGTGAGGGAAGGAGGGAGAGGGAAAGGGAACGAAAAATCTAAAGAAATAGATTGCAACCCACTGCTATCTTGGCGCTTTCCCTCTTGCACATCGCGTCTTCCCAAAAGCGAAGCGCTCTGACTGAAGCAAGAGAATCAATCGATATCAATCATATTCTGAAAGTGATGTGGTACGGTAGCCTAGGATTGGATTCACCGCTCCTCCTTTCAGACCCCTCGTCGCGCCCTCATAGCGAGAGAAGCCCTGCCATGCCCCGCAGACGACTCGCCTGTAGCCTGTAGCTGCAGATGTTCAAGTATAATAAAGGTACAGTAGAAGGGGAAATCTAACTCACCCTTTCCTTCTTTCTTCCAGTTTCCTGTCGCGCCTCCCTCGTTGCCTGGACCGTTTTGTTGTCCTCTACGATGCGGAGTCGCAGGCACGTGGCCACTGAAAAGAGGTATGGTAGAGAGAGGGAGGGGGGGGGAGAGCGGGAGAGAGGAGAGAGGGCCTCTCCTCTCTCCGAGAGGGCCTCTCCTCTCTCCGAGAGGGCCTCTCCTCTCTCCGAGAGGGGGAAGGGGATAGAGTAGGATCCGGCAGTTTCCAGATTCTCTTGCGTGGACACTCGTCGTCTGACCGTTTTGCTGTCGTTTACGAGGCGGATACGCAAGTGTGAGGCCACGGAACAGAGGTGAGTGAGTGAGAAAGAGAGAGAGAGAGAGAGAGAGAGAGAGAGAGAGAGAGAGAGAGAAGGAGGGAGAGAGAGAGGCAGAGAGAAGCAGAGAGAAGCAGAGAGAGAAGGAGGAAGGGAGAGAGATGAAACGCCCTTGCAGATGTTGTCTCGTTCTCTCACGTAGTGAGTGGAGTGGGACAGCAGCCCGCGTTGATCACCCTCGATTGATGCTGTGTCCGGAGGACACTGAAACACACAGGCGACATTGGAGCATACAGAGGTGAGGGAGGGAAAGAGAGAGAGAGAGAGAGAGAGAGAGAGAGAGAAAGAGAGGGGGTGGAGGTACACCAACCCATTGCAGTATACAGTCAAGTCAAATTCTACTCAAGCATGTTCCATGGTACAATACGAATTATCTTTCAAAAGTACTTCCAAGTAAAAGTAGTTGGTTTGTACTGTTGTCTCAGTTGAGCAAAAGGACTGACATGTTTTCAATGGAGACATGTGCCAACAGGCTCTCTCTCTCTCATACCAGTGCAAAGCGGCCATATTATAATGAACGCGTTTACAAAGTTATGCAGTTATTATCTAAAAACACAACTTCTGTTGTAACATAACACGTCGAATAATGCTGAGAGCCTGTTTGCACATGTCTCCATTGAAAACATGTCAGTCCTTTTGCTCAACTGAGACAACAGTACAAACCAACTACTTTTACTTGGAAGTACTTTTGAAAGATAATATCTGTCCTTTTCTTAAGTTTTGTTTCACAAAATTATATTTTCATACACGTTCGCGATTCGCTGCGAGGATACCGACGCGCACCCGCTATTCGCCTCTCTCTCTCACTCACACACAGAGGGGGCGGGGCGAAAGCGATTGTCCGACGCCCGACACCAATCTCAATCCGCACTCGAATGCGGACTCTCCGTATCTCGCTTCAAATTCAATCAAACTCAATACAACTTTCTATAACTCTATCGAATAGAGATGTGAATGCAATGTAACAGTGGAAATCACTTCAAAATGAGGAAAAGTGCTTCATCCGGGAAAAGTCGTTTTTGAGCATTCTAGCGCGCGGGGACATCCAGTACAAACGAGAGGGCGCTGGCGCGCCCTCTCTAATACGAATGCAAAGAGAGAGGTGAGTAGGAGTTGGGTTGGGGAGTAATGTGCGAATGATTGCAGAGGCCGATCTATCGGAGTACTCTCGCATTCGAGCGTGTGGCAGTGATTCGCCACATGGACGCCGAACCGCCAACATGCGAGGTGCGCGCTCTTCCCCCTTGTATCTATCATCACCCTCTCCTTCCTTCTCTCTCTACAATCAACCTGTTTAGACTGTAGTATGGGGCGATTGGTGGTTCGCGCCAAGAATAAAAGGAGGAGGAAGCGTAATGAGGATCGTCAACGAATACACTGATGGGGACAATTTCAACACGGTACGATCCCCCGTTTGTCCATCAGTCCATACAGTTCCTTTCAGTCGCCCGGCCGTTCTCTCTGGAAGTGGCTTCGGAGGAAGTCCCAGCCGCCTTTCGGCTGCCGAGGCGGGGAAGCAGTCAACTGTGAGTCGCCGCTCTATATGTGTATCCCACTCACTGCTCCCTTTCAGTTGGAGACTGTCCACCCCCGAAGCGGAGCCCTGATAACAGCCGGCCCGCATCGATAAAGAGAAGACAGCTAGTACTCTCACGGGTACGGCTCATGTGAGGGAAGGATGGGATGGGAGTGGAAAGATGCCATGGGGGCCAAGTGAGAGAGCGTGGGTTGGGGGACGCGCGTCGGACCTGCGACGGCGGGCGTCGCGACTTCGGTCGCACAAACACCCCCACTCACTCATACACAGTCGGGTCTGTTCGGTTTGCATGGGGTAGCATGCAAAGGGGGCAGACTCGACCGAGTGGGGGTAGAAGGACGAGGCACACCCGCACTCTTCCACCATATGAAGGTACAGGAAGGGATGTCAACCAAATCATGCAATCACTCATTCAGACTCCAAATGAATCCAAGTGCCTCGTCTCTCTTACACTCTCAACAATCAAAACACACTTCAACTGTCTGGATGGGAAAGGTACGGTGGATTCGCAGTTATCAAATTACAGTAATCTTTTAAGGGAAGTCCATTGTTTTGTCAAATGAAAATTTCCATCCGAACGCGGATCCAACCCGCATCCGTGGCTTGAGAGGACCTAGAGGTGGGGAGAGAAAGAGGGGAGAGGGGAGAGAGAGAGTAGAAGGGGAGAGGAGGGAGGAGAGAGGAGAGAGGCGGAATCATTCACACTCACTCCTTGTCAGACTCTCCATAGATTGTCTAGGGCGTTGCCACTCCTTATCCGGGAGGGGGAGAGAGTACCCTTGTGTATTTCAGCAGAAGGTGTGAGGGAGCTCGCGCTCTCTCGCTTGGGCAGCCAGAACTCAGGCTGGATGCCAGCACTGTCACTGTTGGAGTGACAGGGCAGGACTACCAACAGATGAGAAGTCTCCAAACCAGGTAGGGAGAGAGGGAGAGAGGGGAGGGAGGAGGAATATAGTCAACTGTCGTTTCACAGGGCTCCACATGCAACACCGGGGTCTACACATTTCAAATCTGGGGAGGTGCTCGCAGCTCAGCTGCAGTTATGGGGACTCTTCCAATGGTGAGAGACGGGTTCATCTACTCATAGCTATCATGTGTGTTCAGTGTCCTCTGGCCGCTCTGAAAGTGGCTCCTCTGGAGTCCCAGCCTCTCTTGGCTGCCGTGGCAGGGATGGATTCGAAGGTCCGTCCGCTCCCTCATCTCACTCTGTACCTTTCTCTTGCAGTGACTCGTCTTTCTGACGACGCCTCTCGATTCCCGCTCCATCCCTGCCCATTGGCTCGTCTCCCGACACGAGCCACGCAACAGGGACACCCATGACTGGAGGGGCCTCCGCCGCGCGCCCCACTCACTCACAGAGAGGGAAGGCGGGGGCAGAGGGCACACTTACCAGAGAGGTGGGGAGGTGGAGGATGAGGGGGGAGAGAGGAGGAAGAGAGGGAGTGGAGAGATGAGAGATGACTGACCCATTTTTCAGTGGTAGCCCGTCATGGAAGGGACGTGCTGCCAGCACGTTCAAAACCACTCGTGGATATTGAATGATTGGTGAGTAGTGATCTCTCTTTACTATCTCTCTCTCTCTCTCTCTCTCTCTCTCTCTCTCTCTCTTTTCTAATCTCTATCATATTGATTTCCTCATCTCTATTCTCAGTCATTTCTTCTAGATTGTCGAAGTCGTTTCAACAAATGACGTCATCGATTGTTCTTTCTCAAATGACAGCATAATGTATGAGTGAGTTACTCTATCACCTCATTCGTATCCAATCGTCATTTCAGATTAATCGATATGCTGCGAAAAATTAGAGGAAAAAGAAATGAAACAGAACACAACACGTGAGAAGCTTATCATGCGTTCTTGTTCAAATGTGCCATTCCAGATCTATTACAAGAGTATTACACAACAACTCTATGTTCGAAACCAAAAAGACGCGCAATTAATCGTCAACTGTCCCTGAGATAATGAGGTACGGTCGTATTGGACTCAGTGATTGACTTATTATGGTATATCTTTAGGTCATCCTTCAGCCAAACCACACAGAATCATAAACTGTAAACTTCTGTCACTTTGAAGTATCAAAAAGTGAGGTGAGGCTTTCCTTTCGATCCTCTGATCAATTATCATTTTAAAAATGTTTCAGCTCAAGACGAAAGAAGTAAAAGAAGAATGGAAAAAAAACGAGAGAGCCTCAGCGGAGGCACCCCACCACCACTGCGCCATAGAACTCCCAGACAAGCCTTCCATTACACTTATAGGATTCGAAGGACAGCTACAGTAGTTGTTTACAGTTCTACGATGTCACGGAAGGGCACATGAAGAACGAGGGTGACACTACACAGAGCAAATGGAGGTACGGTAGATGGGAGAGGGGCGATCTGAATGGGATGCTTTGAGATGCGATGCGAAAGAGGCAAGATCAGTCGGGGCAATGTCAGCAATGCACGACGATGCCCTCAACTCAGTCGACGCAGTGTAAACCACTCTAATATTTCATCAAGGGATAGTTTCCTTGGCTAATTTCAGCTGTCGGATGGACGAATGCAGGGGGCGGGGCGAGCAATCGACCGATCGATACGCGCTGGCAGGCACCGCGAGCCACGGGACATGTGCGAGCAGTTCACACAATGGATCGGAGGTACGATAAAACAGACGGGGAAAGGTCTCCGAATGAAGACCATCCAGATGCAGTCCACGAGACAAGGCGAGAGAAGCGAGAGGTAGAGGAGATAGAGGGCAAGGTAGCCTCTCTTCTCTTCATCTCTTGATAATCTTTGAACACCCACACTGTATGATTTCAGGCCTCTCTTTGTCACACCAGCATTCGCTGGTGTGACAATTGAATGAAACCGGAGAAGAATTCGCCAAAATGGTACTGTCGTTTTAAGACAGTAGTCACAGAGTGAACAGGTGGATTACAGAAGTGCTGATGGAACCAAAGAAGCACTTCACAAGAAAGATGACAAATAGCGAGCAGCCACAGTTGCAATCTCACTGTGTACCGACGACTAAATTCATCCTCTCATCATCTCTTCCTCTTCTCACCGTGATGTTGCAATAACTGTTGTGTGGTCCACCTTCTACCTTCTCTCAAAAAGCGAATCACTATTTAACGAGACAATTCTAGTCACCGATGGCTATGCGGGAGTATCGATCGATCGATAGGCGAAGAGAGAAAGGGACGGGCGGGCATTGGAAGAAGTGATACCACTCACACGCAATGGACAGATGACTGCCGGAGGTACTGTAGTGTTAGACACTTATCGATGATTAGCCGTCGCCGTCGAATCGTCAGCCCCTCTATGATGAGGATCGATCGACAAACGAGGCGCGACGCCTGTGGATCTAATGTGAGAGCGATGATGGCAGTGGCATAGAGAAAAGTAGCAATAGAGTATCCAAAAAACATACATTTAACATCAGCCGGAATGTTTAGATATCGACAAAACAACAAAACATAGGGAAAAAAACGAGTCAAAAGGAGTGCGAGCGGTTTGGCGCCAAATATATTCAAATTGACTGCGGGACGCTCCGCACGACGCGACACTATTCGGAGATTCGAAGTTTGTTCGTAACTCCACTTCGAAACCGACAATACAAGAAGAGCCACACTATTGTAACGAGAAGCCACGCATGCGCAGACGTCGACACTGGCTGCCGTCGAATAGAGTGCGTCTGTCCCCGCAGTCAGACACAACGACAGAACACCGCCCAAACACATGGACCAGCTTGGACCAGCTCGCGGATTGAACACGATTCAATAGAACACCAGCCCGCTGGCTATGGATACTCGACCGATAGCACCCCACACTCCTTGAACGTGTCCCATTTGAATTCGGATCGGAGGTGTGAGCAGTGAGCAGCCGTCTTGCAGCTGATGACATCCTAACTATATTGCTTCTCACAGATCGTATAGTAGTATGAGAGATGAGAGTGGTTTATGACGTCATTGTGATCGTCTCCCTGGTATCCTTGTCCGCTTCCTCGGTTGTCTCCGAAGTGTCCATCAGCGGTTTAGCCATTATGTGGACCACTATCTCCAACATCTGCTCAGAATGCGTTCAGTCTTTCTTTCCTCGACAGTCTCAAAGACAACAGCGGCTCGGGAGGGTGGACTGGTCCAGTGGCGGCAGCGAGTCCGACACGACAGGGCAAAGACGGCTCCGGCAGCGACTCAGAAGAGGGTTACTCCATACATGACCACGCAGCCGCTCGCCGATCTCCTTGATTATGCACTCTTCCACAACCATATGCCCCGACCCGCCGCTCTATCAAGACGCCTTCCCGACCCCTGCTCAGGGACCACGTGAGATCGCTTGGGATTACTGTAGGATGCAGTAGTCCGGTACCGACATCAGATTTGATCGATTACGGGGTGAGAGTGTTCGAGAGACGGCTCTAGTTTGCGAGGGTCGTCCTTGCCTGTCATCTCGCAATGACGACTGACTGTGTATGGTGGAAAGAGAAGAGAGAGAGAGATAGAGAGAGAGGGAGGAGAGAAGTGCTCTCTCTCTCCCTCCCCCTCTCTCTCTCTCTCTCTCTCGGTATCTTTCGCTCTTTTTGCGTCCATGTCGTTCCAGTGAGGTTCCACTGTACATCCGTGCCGTGAAACATCAGAATGCAGATAAGTTATGATAAATAATATCATATTCAGCTTTACCTTAATAATAATAAATAAATTGTTGATGAATGCTTCCAGAATGTTTTTTTTCTAGCGCTCGGAACTGGACAGCTCGCGCTTGTACAGTTCGCTGTGTCGGGATAAGCAGAAGACAGATGCAGTTGCGAAGACACGCACTCTCACTAACCCATGTGTTGATCTCTTTGTTTTTGTGTGTTGCGTAGTTTTGGAGTGGGGCTATGCAACTCAGAGACCGACCGCGGCAGCCGCGGCGGAGGTGACCCCTTCCGCGGCAGTCGCGGCGGAACTAAAACGTGCCGCGGCAGCCGCGGCGGAGGTTTAGATTTTGACAGTTCCGCGCCAAGTTCCGCAGTGAGTAAGGTCGCGGAGGTTGCGTTGTACCCTCCGCGCGCTCATTGCCGCGGAGGATCCCGCGGAATGTCCGTAAACCCGGCTCAAGTAGCGCGCGGCCACCAATCAAGTCAGAAAGCGCGACGTTCAAAACAGATCCGATAAGATATGATCTCAGAGCGCCTATTTGTTAGAGACGTCATAGTCGAATACTATGGATGACGTGCTCACTTTTGGAAGACCGTAGGCTAGAAGTACGCTCAATTTTTTCAAGTCTCACTCTTATGATTATGTAGCATTCGCTAGGATTTTTTTTTACCTCCGCGGGTCCGATCCGCGGAGGTACCCGCGGAAGCAAAATCAGCCGCGGCAGTCGCGGCGGAAGATACGGCGGCAGCCGCGGCGGAGTCCGCCGCGGCTGCCGCGGAATGTTCCGCCGCGACTGCCGCGGACCGTTTTACCTCCGCCGCGGCTGCCGCGGGGTTTATCTCTGAATGTGCCCCTGGCTATACGGCGACGTGCGATTGGAAACGCAGCGCAGTATATTTTGACTAGCACTTTCCCCTCGTTTCTGGTAATGGAGAGAGAGAGAGAGAGAGAGAGAGAGAGAGGAGAGAAGAGAGAGAAGAGAGAAGAGAGAGAGAGAGAAGAGAGAAGAGAGAAGAGAGAAGAGAGAAGAGAGAAGAGAGAAGAGAGAAGAGAGAAGAGAGAAGAGAGAAGAGAGAAGAGAGAAGAGAGAAGAGAGAAGAGAGAAGAGAGAAGAGAGAAATAGAGAGAGGACAGCGATAGCGAGGGACATTCTAATGGTCCTAAAACATTTTTTTTTCAACATTTGTTACTTGTTGCTTACCATTTCACCTGGTTTGGACCGAAACTGAAAATTTCAAAGAATTAGATGAGAATTACCTGATATACCTGACACCTACGCGTGTGTTCCCTTTTTTGATCGACAATTGAGGGGGTATGGAATATCATGAAAATCTCTGTAAATAACATGCAAACGTGTTACCATTGGTCATTGCTAACTTTTCGCGCAGTGCGCCGTCTATTTTCTGATGCGAAATGAGAAAAACGGACAAAAACAACAAAGTGAAAGTACTCGTAACTCCGGGTACAATGAAGCTAGAAGGCTCAAATTGAAAATATGTTCTAGCTAACATGCTCATCTGTGAGCTAATTGTAGAAAGGTGTGAAGTGGTTATTTCCGACTTTATATTTGGGGTGTTTAATGAAAAGTTAATTCTTCAGGTTTTAATTCAATCCCAAATTACTCCGCGGGGAGTGGAGATAGAGAGTTGATGAAAGAAGAAATGTTTGGCTTACCAATACGCAAATCGGTACAGAGCCGGATTTTCATCTTTTCTATCAACTTTTCTCACAAAGGCTCTGTTTATGAATTTGTGAGAAATGTTGGACTTTTTGTCAACAGACCAATAGTTTTCATTATATTCACATTCAAACAGAAAGTAGATGATGATAGGCATTCACTAAATCCCAAATTACTAGACAGTGGATAAAGCTAAAGAGCTGAAATTTTTTGAAGGTATAGCTGACTCATATACGAAGGCCGATTTTCGTAATCCGACTTTGTTTTGGCGCAATAAATCGATAACCATTAATTTTGGGCTAATCGACCGCTCATCGTCATTTCGCCGGTTAGAAAATGGCGCATTTGCATAGAGAGTCTGGGAACTGTCTGTGTCGGTCAAAAAAGGGAACACACTATATCTGAAACGTTTTTTTTTGTAATAGCATGAGGCTCCACATGCCAAGTCCGTTTAAACTCCAATAGATCTTCATTACACTAAAATGTTGGAGAGCGAATATTTCATCGCACTTTTACATGTCCTGTTCGCAAAATTGTGATGGTAACGCTCCCGCTTTTTGGTGATGCAAAGTTTGGTCAAAGCCCCCGATTTATGCGAGCTTCAAAATTTTCTCTAACTACCCCACCGTATCTCGTGAAAAAAACGTGCCGCAAGTTAAAACGCAACGCGGTAATAACACAAAACCGAATGTGTTTTCAAAGTCACTTTGCAAAGGGAATCGCATGCCATACGTGCGCCATGTAAGAGCCTTTAGGAGGGCAATAACGAAAATATTTTGCTACGCTATTGTGCTGCCGTACTCCAGCAAACAGGGGGTACGGTGTGGGAGAACAGCGGCGACAATACCATACTCCAGCAAAAAGGGAGTACGGTGGCAGCGGCGGCAGTACCGTACTCCAGCAAAAAAAAAGAGTACGGTGCGGGGGCAGCTGCGGCAATACCGTACTCCAGCAAACAGAGAGTACAGTGCGGGGCAGCGGCGGCTGTAGTACGGTGCGGGGGCAGCTGCGGCAATACCGTAATCCAGCAAACAGAGAGTACGGTGCGGGGCAGCGGCGGCTGTAGTACGGTGCGGGGGCAGCTGCGGCAATACCGTACTCCGGCAAACAGGGAGTACGGTGCGGGGCAGCGGCGGCGGTAATACCGTACTCCAGCAAACAGAGAGTACGGTGCGGGGCAGCGGCGGCTGTAGTACGGTGCGGGGGCAGCTGCGGCAATACCGTACTCCGGCAAACAGGGAGTACGGTGCGGGGCAGCGGCGGCGGTAATACCGTACTCCAGCAAACAGAGAGTACGGTGCGGGGCAGCGGCGGCTGTAGTACGGTGCGGGGGCAGCTGCGGCAATACCGTACTCCAGCAAACAGTGGTCGCTAACAGCAACCAACTGCAACAGCCAAACAAGTGGCAACACACGGAACAGACAATGTGTTTGGGACTTGGTAGGGTCGACAACGTCGCCATCAAAGTTCGGGTCGGCGGCGATCTCGATGAAGGATGGCGGGCAACGAGCAGCATCTACAATACATGTTTCCGGATACTCCTTCATAATGCACCTTCATAATGCACAATCTCATGGACATGCTTATGAATAGGACTGCAAATCACAAATGCATTCACAAGGTTATTACTAAAACAAATTCTCTTAATTATTCAGGTCAATCTCGGTCGCGCACATTTCATAAATATCGTACTTTGCCATCATTTGACTCGTTTCTGCGGAGCAGCGCGTTCTTTCAGAGGGCTTATGGAGTTTGGAACTTTCGCACCCTTGGGAGAAGACGTTCCTCACTGTCACCATAGTCGCAGTCGAACCCTATCCCAAGCGACGGTGTACTGTAGAAGCCCTTGAGATCAAGAATACCAATCCCATCTTGAATAGGAAGTACGAGTTAGACTCGCACACCTCTGATGTGTCTCTAGTCCTTATTCATCTCGACTTCAGGTGTAGCCGTATCGATTGATCACTGGTGTATGAGTACTTGCCGCGGGCCACGCCGCGCATTACCCCGCCCTATGATCACACGTTACCCATACCGAGTCACTCTCTCCTCACCACTTATTCATTTCCGGTTTTACCGCATACCTTGTGACCTATTGCTTGTGTTTTTCATTGCTTATCTGTGATTGTAGGTGTGTTCTGTCCATCCCTGATGAAGGCCTAAAGCCGAAACGTTGGATAAAAAGGTGATACTTTTTCGTGGTTTCCGGCTGTGATATCAATTCTCATTTGAATATTTCATCAACCACGCACATGGAGTCCGTACAACCATCGATCTGCGAAAACCAGTAACGTGAAATCCCACTTAGTAGACAATCCCCATTTGCATCCCATGTCTAAAATTCGACATTTGTAGTTTGCTTATTGTCTACTGTTTGAATGTTTCTTCTTTTTTTCTCCTATTTTACTATCCTACTTACCGTGAGCTCTGTTATGTTTCCTATAATGCCCATGTTAAGTACTCAACAAAGTAATAAACTATTATTATTATTATTATTGAAAATGATTTCATTCTCAAAAAAATGTTTTCATTGAAAAAGAGCTACGCACTACTATCTGCTCGCTGAATGAGTAGGGTAGGAGATTTGCGGATGGGATAACAATGGCGAATCCTTAGACGAGACGTGCCATCTTCACAGCCTTCACAACCCGCGTTCATTCGAAAACCATGGATACGCCCATCTACCCACTAGTGCTCCGTCATGTCCAGGCGGCTGGCCAATCGCTCACTAATTCGCCACAGACAGAAGTTAATCTGATCAAGGAAACAGAGATGACCAAAACCACACCTCATGCATCTCAGATCAGTGAGCAATCAGTAAAATCGATAATGCAAGCTGACAATTGCGCGTTTACGAAAATAATCGTGGACGTTTTGAATCATGAGGATCGTAGATTGGAACGTAACGCATCAAGACAATCGTCACCTACCCCAATAAGCGTCCTCCCTCCATCGCAATCTTTGCCGAATCATACGCACTTGTTGAAGATGTTCTGAAACTGTCATCATTACACAAAAAAGTAACAACACATTGTGATCATTGTTTCTCCTCAAGATAACTCACCTTTCCGACGACGGCAATTTTGGCGTTTGGTGAGAAGGCGGGACGAACTGGCGATGGCGTGTCTCCTGCGCGAAAGTCGCTGAAAGCAAAGCGAATCATACATATTAATAATATTATGACAGTATCGGTATCTGTTGATAAATCAAAATCCATGACCACGCACCACATACACGCACCGTATTGCGACTCCTCGTGCTTCTCAATTTCCACTGTGCTCTTCCGAGAACCCTGCAAGCACACTCCCATTACCTATTCCCACTTCTTTCCTTATCTACTCACGGACTCACCGTTTAGACACGGCCAGCCTTCTTCTTATTCTTCTTCTTCTTCACTCCCACCCTCAGCCACAGCTTGATGAAGCTCCTGCCGATCACAGCTTCTGCAGATCCTCCTTGCCACCGCCGCCCTGTGATCAGTAAGTCAACAACAACAACAACAACAATAACAACAACAACATAAAATGGATGATCTTGATGCGGTAGCTTCTAAAATAACCTTCCCTAATGGCTCTAGAGTTATAGTTATTGGAGTATATCGGCACCCGCGAAGCTCACCAAATTTCACTCACCATCTGGAAACGTTTATTGCCCGTTTCAATATAGATTGTCCGGTTATAATTACAGGTGATTTTAATTTCCCAGAAATCAATTGGCGTGATAATACATCTAGCGAACCAAAATCATTTGACTTTGTTGGATTATGCAACACATTGGGCCTTTCTCAGCATGTCAACTTCCCCACTCGCGGATATAACATATTAGATTTGATACTTTGTAATGACCGTTCCTTGATTTTCAACGTAAAACCTGGAATTCAAATTTCAGATCATGTATCAGTAGAGTGTTCCTTAAATATACCACTATCACCATCTTGTGACAATGTTGAGAAAACCTACTTTGACTACAGAAATGGAGACTATGCCGCGATGTGCCATGATCTCGCTGCTATTGATTGGGTCTCACAGTTTGGACAATGTACTGATATAGATCAAAAGTACAATGTTCTTACTTGTTACATACACGACTCTATCAACATAAGAGTACCAATTCTTACAATCAAGAGCGCGAAAAAGTTTCCCTCATGGCTGTTATCTAAGAAATTGAAAATTAGAAAATTGTTTGATAAACAGAAACACACCAAGGATCCAGATGATATATATACCTATAAGAATGCGACAAAACTTTATAAGCAAGACGTGAAAAGCTATCTCATTGAACGCGAACGCAGTATTTTGAAAAAAGGCTCCCCAGCTGAATATTGGAACTATATCAAGAAACGCACTGTTGGCAAAGCAGACATTCCGTTCCTTTCTGATGGGAAAAACCTTGTCTCTGATGATTTCGAAAGAGCACAGATGTTTAACAAACATTTTTCTGATGTATTTATAAGAGATGACCATAAACCATTCTCAGCGCAAAGTAAGACATCTGTTAGCCTGATGAATATAAATCTGGATCCGGATCGTGTTTATACATATTTGAAGCACTTCAAACGAAAACTCTCATATGGACCGGACAATATACCTAGTATTGTGCTGCAATCATTAGCTGTTGTACTCGCTGAACCTTTGTCCATGATTTTCAAGGAATCTTTAACCACAGGCAACATGCCGAACCTTTGGAAACAATCTATAGTAGTGCCGGTCCATAAGAAAGATGATCCTTCTATTGTAAATAACTACCGCCCTATTTCGCTCACTTGTACAAGTTGTAGAGTGCTTGAGCGGATGTTAGTCTATGAGATGCGTACACATCTTTGGTCTAATCATCTTGTCGCACCTCAGCAGTTTGGGTTCCTAGATGGACGCTCTACCATTTCACAGATGGTGGAGTATGTCTCATTTATTAGTAGCGAATTGGGTGCAAAACGGATAGTCGATAGTATATATCTTGATGTTGCGAAGGCTTTTGACACTGTTTCGCACAGACGATTAATACAAATCTGTGATGCGTATGGATTCCGCGGCAATCTCCTTAGATGGCTACAAAACTACTTGACTGGAAGGACCCAATGTGTGCGTATATCCAACAAATTATCTGATTGGTTAGATGTTTTATCTGGAGTACCTCAAGGAAGTGTTGTAGGTCCTCTCATGTTCTTGTTGTATGTCAACGATATCGGAGACGTTATCGAACATAGTAAATTTCACATTTATGCAGACGATCTAAAACTCTACCTGTCATCGAGTACTCCCTGTTTCGAGTCAAAATTGATATCCGATCTTCGTCGGATAGCTAAATTTTTCATTGACAGACAAATGAAACTGTCAGTTTCTAAATGTGAGTGTATGCATTTTGGCAAGAATAATCCTATGTATTCATACACATGTGAGGGTCAACCTTTACGTTCGGTGCGTAATATACGCGATCTAGGTATTCAACTCAATTTTGACCTCAGTCCCGATAGTCATATTTCAAAACAAGTACGAAAAGCATCTGCCCTTGCTATACTTGTTCCGCGGACTTTCTCCTATTCGAAAGATTTATATAGAAATTTCTTCATATACAAAATCAGACCGATTCTCGAATACGGCAGTGAAGTGTTATGTCTAATGAACAAAACTTTCACGAATGCATTGGAAAAGACACAACGAAAGTTCACAAAGGCAATATTTCCGAAAATGAGCTACGCGAACCGTCTCGAGTCTCTCCAACTGGAAACACTATATATGCGTAGAATGAAAAGCAACCTTACCCTAGTACATAGCTATATGTATGGATATATCAAGTCAGAAAACCCTTTTGACGTCATTGATTCCAAGTCAAGATCATCTAGGAACCGTTCCAATGGGTATAAACTTTACAGTAACGCCAAAAACACAATTCAACAGTCTTTTATAATTCATTCGGTTGTTAACACTTGGAACTTGCTTCCTCAAACCGTTGTAAATATTCCCGATAAACACCAATTCAGAAAGAGCTTAAATAATCATATAAATTTCCATAGTAAAAACGGCACTATTTTCAGTTCACTTAAAATACAAGACCCCACTAATCTCTAAAATATGAAGCTGGGGCAACTCTTATTCAGAAGTGGTGACAAACGGCACATATAGACCGTTTTTCTCACTCACTTTTATCTCGTTTCGGGTGATGAGATTGCACTTTCCCTACATAGATCATGTTAACTCTGATTTCTGGGGAGAGTGCGGTTGTACCGGGTCGCAGGGATACGGACCGACGACGGGGGCTGCTGTCTCCCGAGCATCTTATTGTATCTCCTTCTCTTATCCCGTGTTATCACCAAAATTCATATGAATAAACTATATATATAACAACAACAATATCGACAACAACACCGGCAACAACAACAACAACAACAACAACAACAACAACAACATGGACACCAACCTTGAATGAGAGCATGTCGGGGGACTCTTGGCGGGCCGCGGCCGACATAATCTTGACGCGTGCAGATCACAGATCCCAATTCGCGCCAGACCGCTGCAAGAAACAATACAATACATGAGTAAATCAATCATATTTCGTCAACAATTACCATGAGCATGACCAACTATCACAAGATCACAACAATATGATTCTCTCTTCTCCCTTCCCGCTCTATTCCTCTTCCACCCACATTTGTTCCCCATGATGAGATCCAGCCGAAGGGGTCCTAGTGACCGTTCTCCATCAGATCCGTGCACACACCGTGGTAAAGCTCAAATGCTGCAAAAGGTATGTATTAATATGCAAATAAAAGAATACACACAGTATGATTATGTAATCCTACTCTAACTATTCAAAATTGATTCGATTCGCGGTCGTGCACGCTGAGTCACTGGTGAGAGTGACAACCGAAGTTTCACCAGTTCCCCACTGGGTGCAACTGACAGCGGGGGGCTCGCCCGATGGTACAGCACAGCGTCACCCGACTATCTGGCTCCAAAACGATTGACTCGCCCCGAGCCCGCCATCAATTACACCCGCCCCTCTGCTCAGAGAGTACGTGGGCAGACCGCTATCCTTCTCGAAACTATATAGCTATCTCATTTCTACTGTGTGTATTTAAATGATAAGAAAGGAAACACAACTCATCTTTGTGGGTGCGAATCCATTCCAGCTGATGACGGGGCGGTTGCTGTGGTCGTAGATGAATTCGACGAGTACTCCAAAATACGACCTTGGCGAACTTGACGTCCATTAAACCCAATAGAGAAACTGAAACCAAGCGATAAAATATCCGTTACATTAACCACAAATTTGATACGCACCTGTCCGCGATTTCACAATCGAAGAAATGAACTAATCACGGATCGGATGAAAAATAATGATGAAATCAATTTCGAAAACGGCACTGATGATACGAGAGAAAGTAAACGCCTCGAGGAAGGGTGTTCGTTGTTACCTGCGCGGCGACACATCTACGAAATTAATCGATAATCATGAGCTATGTACAACATATTCATGAGAAACTATCAAAGAAATCAAAGATAACGTAGGAACAACATGAGAATTGTGATGGTCTGGTACTGTTGCACAAGGATGTTCTTGGGATGGCACGATTCAAGTGAGACGACGGACATTCAGGATAGCAAACTCAGTCAAGAAGCGCGTGAATTGCGACGACAAGCACGAGGATGTTGCGGGTCTGGCATAATCCATGTAATGTGAGGCGCTCGAGCAGCCAGCAGAGAGGCCATCAGACGGGCGGTACATAACCGAGCGAGCGCGCGCGTCTCTGGTGTTGGCGTGCGAAGAGTGTCGCGCACGAGAGGAGGAGACAGGCGCCCCCAGAAATCGACAAACATGATTAAAATATAAAAAAAATGTGTCTTCTCTTCAAAGAACATGACAAATTCGATAAACAAAATATCACATAAAGAATCACATACACAAAAAAATGCGTTCACCCGCATCATTTTCCTGCTCCTAGTGAGCTGCTCCTGTCCGGACTGCACCTCTCGTTCTTCTCGCAGCTGCTGCTCCGCGACCTTCAGTGCTTCCGTCAGTCCCCTGTAGAGGGAGAGATGGATGTGGACTGCATTGGCCGTCTGTCTACCCCGCGAGAACGGAAGCCAAGAGCACTGCAACAAGCAACAATTACAATAGATCAAGCAAATGAACAACATAGTGAACAAATAGTAAACAAAAGTTTAGATATATTGCATCGAATCACTTACCCGATAATGTTGCTAAGGTAAGGGTGAGAGGAAGGAGACGAGTGAGGGAAGGGTAAGAGGAAGGAGACGAGGGAGGGAAGGGTAAGAGGAAGGAGACGAGGGAGGGAAGGGTAAGAGGAAGGAGACAAGGGAGGGAAGGGTAAGAGGAAGGAGACGAGGGAGGGAAGGGTAAGAGGAAGGAGACGAGGGAGGGAAGGGTAAGAGGAAGGAGACGAGGGAGGGAAGGGTAAGAGGAAGAAGACGAGGGAGGGAAGGGTAAGAGGAAGGAGACGAGGGAGGGAAGGGTAAGAGGAAGGAGACGAGGGAGGGAAGGGTGAGAGGAAGGAGACGAGGGAGGGAAGGGTAAGAGGAAGGAGACGAGGGAGGGAAGGGTAAGAGGAAGGAGACAAGGGAGGGAAGGGTAAGAGGAAGGAGACGAGGGAGGGAAGGGTAAGAGGAAGGAGACGAGGGAGGAAAGGGTAAGAGAAATCCATGAGAAAAGAACAAGTAGTGTGGGGAAGAATAAAGAAGAGTGACTCACCTGCGCGGTACCTCATATTCGCACAGGTAGTCGATGGTGATGAAAAGTAGAACATCTCCTGAAAGTCACCAGCTCAGCATCTCCTCCCCTCCCCTCTTCCTCTTCCTCTTCTCTCATCAACTGCTTATTCCTCCACCCATTTCTAGCTCCCTGTTTATGCATCTGCAACCATCAACGTCAACCCCGCACTTCCACTAGTGCATGTGATTGACGCAATGTGTTCCTGTCACACCGGGTACCCCATACCTTGGTGGGGGAGGTGGAGCGAGCAGCGTCCTCGTACATATACGTGCGGGTAGACTCGAGCATACACCTCAACAACAGACACGTGAGAGAGGGGAGAGGACACGGAATGCAAGACGTGCAACGGACCAATGAAAGATGAACAGCAAAAACCACACTTGTCCAGTAAAACTGAATAGAAAGTTTCGATTCATACAAACATAAACCGGAAGCATATGTGCATCAAAAATACAGCGCATGTTTTTGCCGACCAGGGGAAATAGACTATCATCCCACTGCTAATCCCCTTTGGAACGCTCTCGATCTCTGATTCATAGAGCTGCATCTGCATTGAAAAAAGGTGTCACCGTTTTTATTGTTAGTTTGTTGTGTGGTGAGTGGCCCCGCTCGAGTTAAAACTTGTTTCCAGATCAGTTAAAATCAATTATAAACATTATAACAAGTTTATCAGTATACACGCAACACACTGTCAATACGTTAAGGCGCATCTACCTACTCATTGATAGGTACTCGTTCGCAGTTGGTGGGGTGTCAGGGGGTGTGGGGAAAGTGCGTGGATTATCGATTGATTATCGATTGGTGCGAGGGCGGATGAATTCGGGCGGTCTCAACACAGGCAGTGTTGATGGTTCACATTTGTTCGTGTACAAAGCTTTTATCTCGGCAGCATCTGCATTTATATAAGGGATACGGTATGTGTACATACAAAGCGAGTTGTGGGAATAGTATAGGCAAATGTTGAGAAAGATTCGAAGCAGAGATTCGACACTGAAATCAAGTAGTGATTATCAACAAAAAACTTCACCAACTCCAGACAATTGAGTTCGTGAGTGAAAGAGAGATTGATAGAAGGAGAGAGAGAAGGAGAAGGAGAAAGAGGGAGAAGGAGAGAGAGAGAGAGAGAGAGAGAGAGAGAGAGAGAGAGAGACTCGCCTCCTAGTAGTACGGTGCCCAGTAGGTGGAAGTTCGCGTAGACAGGGAGCGTGGGCGATAGCTGACGGGAGGAAATCGATACTCGCTGATCAATTAATACGTACCTGTTGAAGTGACGCAGCCCCGAGTGTCCGTAGTAGGAGGTGTACCAGGGAGCGCTACAATAATAGAGATGAGGGGAGAGGGAGAGGGGCAGTGGGGTGCAGACAGGAAAGGAGAGAGAGAGGGGGAGAGGGAGAGGAGCAGTGGGGTGCAGACAGGAAAGGAGAGAGAGAGGGAGGAGAGGGAGAGGGAGAGGGAGAGGGAGATGAGGGAAGAGGGAGAGGGGCAGTGGGGTGCAGACAGGAAAGGAGAGAGAGAGGGGGGAGAGGGAGAGGGGCAGTGGGGTGCAGACAGGAAGAGAGAGAGAGAGAGAGAGAGAGAGAGAGAGAGAGAGATAGGGGGGAGATGAGGGGAGAGGGAGAGGGGCAGTGGGGTGCAGACAGGAAAGGAGAGAAAGAGAGAGAGAGAGGGGAGAGGGAGAGGGGCAGTGGGGTGCAGACAGGAAAGGAGAGGGAAAGGGGGGAGAGGAAGAGGGGCAGTGGGGTGCAGACAGGAAAGGAGAGAGAGGGGGGGAGAGAGGGAGATGACGGGAGATTGAGAGGGGCAGTGGGGTGCAGACAGGAAAGGAGAGAAAGAGAAGGGGGAGGGAGAGGGGCAGTGGGGTGCAGACAGGAAAGGACAGAGAGAGGTGGGGAGGGAGAGGGAGATGAGGGGAGAGGGAGAGGGGCAGTGGGGTGCAGACAGGAAAGGAGAGAGAGAGAGAGGGGAGAAAAGAGGGAGAGGGGCAGTGGGGTGCAGACAGGAAAGGAGAGAGAGGGGGAGAGGGAGAGGGGCAGTGGGGTGCAGACAGGAAAGGAGAGAGGGGGAGAGGGGGAGAGGGGGAGAGGGAGAGGGGCAGTGGGGTGCAGACAGGAAATGAGAGAGAGGGGGGAGAGAGAGAGAGAGGGGGAGAGGGAGAGGGGCAGTGGGGTACAGACAGGAAGAGAGGGGGGGGCACGCACACTCCGGTGTATCCCCTGTTCATCTCGTAGTTGGCGATGCTGCGCGGTCTGCTGGTGATGTCGAAGTTTGTCTCACTCGCCAGGTACCCGTATCCCGAGTAGCCGCGCCTAGAACACACACACAGTGCGGGGCGATGGAAAATGAAACGTGTTGGCGAGCCGCGTTCGTTGGGGAAGTATTGGGCTATTGGGTTGAAGAGTGCTCGTGATATTGGAATGCTGTGCCACTTTGAGCCTGTAACTTCTTGTACTCCATTATATGTTATTGTCATGTAGTGACATGTGTTGTAGAAGTGCTTCGCGAGAAAAAAAGTGTGAAATTATGCTAGTAAATGGGAAGTTGCATCGTGATGAATTCACCCTTTCGTCTTCGTTGTTTTATCATCTGACGCGCTATCTAGCGGCACTTGGACGTCGCTGTTGTTATTATTGACATCCCTAAATAGACTCCCTGTTCCGGCCTGACTTCTCATCCTCGCATGTCTCCAGTGCACGTCTGCAGTCTCACCTTCCGGTCAGCTGTCTGGTCTCGGCTGTCATCTGAGGAGG
>CAWZYM010000071.1:0-40000 GCA_963966185.1 Rhabditoides inermis | reverse complement strand
CTCTTCTCTTATTCGGTAAGTTCCTTCCAATTCGCCCTGTATTCGCTGCTCCTTTGCTCTAGTTCTTCCACAATCCTTCTGCATAGACGATGACGTCACCAGCTTAGCAGAGATGAGTCAGCTGTTGTCTTTTTTTGTCGAGTCCGACTTCAGCAAGCACACAATTGAACGGGTGTGAAAACAGCGGGGCAGTAACCAGTAAAAAATTCTTCCCATTCTCTTTTCGCCCCTCGTACCTTCGTATTTCATTGTAATTGAGCAACCAGGTGTGAGTGGACCTCCACATCTCTTGGTTGGAGTCCATTGTGGTAACCGTTGCGAATGCTCGAACACCAGATAGTCGTGGCGAAAGAGGCGAAAGAGCAGAAGTCATCAGAAGGCGGTCGTTGGAACTAAAGCTTAGTTAGTCGATAATACGGCTTGTTCCCGTGGCTGCCTCCAAAAGTTTAGAAGGAAATCAGGAGAACAATCCCAAAATACTATCTTACCCTTACACTACATTTGTCAATTGTTCAATGCTATATTTGCTATGAAATACGCTAAGCGTGTCTATGCCCGAAATAAAGGAAATATAAGGGGAAAACCAGGCCAGGAGGCATCTAACTATCAGTTGGTTTGATTCTTGATTAGCGAATGTTTCTCCCTGATTTCTTTTCCAAACATCTCTCCAATACTCTCCAAATCTCGCTTGAGCCACTCGAAACGTGATAATCTCGAGGCCACTCTGATCGGACCATGGCCCTCTTATCTCCTCTCCCTCTTCCCTCACCCTCTCTCTACAATCTCGATCTCGCGTATTTGCCTTCGGGGAGCACGCGTGGTCCGTGCGAGAGAGAGAGAGAGAGAGAGAGAGAGAGAGAGAGAGAGAAGCCTGAGGGTGTCTCCGATTAGCGGCCGCTTAGCCCACACTGTCAGTCTCTTCGTCCATAAATTCGCGAGTACAACAATAGCGCACTGTTGCAGTCATGGTAAGTACGTTTCAGACTTACAAACTAAGAATAAGTTAGTTATCCTTTCCAGGAGAGAAACATGTAAAGAGAGAGAGAGAGAGAGAGATAGAGAGTATGGCATCTCGTGTGGGTGTCGTTTACCTGGGATCACCTGTCCCGTCTCTATTCACAGTGCGGGCTCGAGTTTCCCAATTCATGCTTGAACCTGCCCACACTCCTATAGTCCACCCGTGCAATTTGCAATTTCAATAAACGAATCGTCTTGTCCATGTTTTAATCTGCACGTATAACTTGTAATTATCTGGAGTTTTCTGTAAAACTGTAGTCCATTTGGATCTCAATGATCTCGAAAAATGTGGAAGCAATTATGTAGTATACATATCTCATAGCTCATAGCTACTTGATCCCGATTCAACCGCCGGAACAGTGATCCTCTTTTCTCCTTTCCTAGATCCTCTCTTTCTCTCTCTCTCTCTCTCTCTCTTTCTCTCTCTCTCTCTTTCTCTCTCTCTCTTTCTCTCTCTCTCTCTTTCTCTCTCTCTCCTCCTCCTCCTCCTCCTCCTCCTCCCTCCTCCCTCCTTACCATTCTGTGTCTCTCTTCCATTCCAGCAATTATCCAGCACCCATTCCAATAGCCTGCTTTTTGGGGCCACTCACTCTTTCCCGAGAGAGAGAGAGAGAGAAAGAGAGAGAGAGAGAGAGAGAGGAGAGAGAGAGGGAGAGAGAGAGAGAGAGATCCTCACTTTTACTCACTTTTACACCTAGCTAGAGAGGAGACGGCGGGGGATCCCATGTCGTTTTTTCATGTCTACAACCCTCTCTCTCTCTCTCTCTCTCTCTCTCTCTCTCTCTCTCTTTCTCTCTCTCTCTCTCTCTCTCTCTATTCTCTCTCTATCAGCAGTTCGTATTTCCGTTTACATCTACTGCACTACTCTATGCGCGAAGAAAACCGAACTGCTGTGATCTCACTACTACGATACTCGATACCCATAAATTACCATCGCTAGTCCCATTTGCTCTGTCCCAGATCACTTTATCTCCTTCTCTCTCTCTCTCTCTCCCTCTCTCTCTCTCCCTCTCTCCCCCTCTCTCTCTCTCTCTCTCTCTCTCTCTCTCTCGTCTTATCACTGTTATCAAGGCTAGATAGCCACTCACTCCGATCGAAGCATTACTCATTGTAACATAACACCCTGAGCCGAACGCCGTCATGTCTCGAGGTGGGTACGACTCCCTCGCACACCGTCTCTCTCTCTCTCTCTCTCTCTCTCTCTCTCTCTCTCCCTCTCTCTCTCCCATCTCTCACTTCACTCCTCTGTTGTACAACCGCCCCTTATATGCACCTAATCCTTTATGTCAACACATCCCTGTACCGCCATGCACCTCCCTGATCCTACCGACTGATCAACTGATTACAAGAGTTCGGCTGATTATCCACTGATCAACTGATTATCCCACCACTTCCCCTCTCTCTTCCGGCCTAATTGTGATTGATGGCTCTTCAACTAGGCGCTTCAAAAACCTCAAGCCACAGTCGGTGATCCATCATATGTTTGACTAGTGCAGTGTGGTAGATCAGTCAGTTTTCAGTAGATCAATCGGTTCTCTCAACTAATTATACACTCCTCGCTTCTCACATGTTCTTTCCGCGTTACACACATTCGTGCGATTTGTCATTCGGTTTTTGCATCCCAGCTGATGTTCCCGCAACATTTCCCCAACCGCACTATACACCTGCACAAATCACCGAAACCTCACTGTCAGTCGCTAAATCTCACCCGATGTGAAATTGGGAGAGTTTCTGACCACAGTGGAAATATCCGGTATTGCCGGGGCGAGTGTGTGTGACATAATGCGTCACTCCGCCTCTCTCTCTCCCTCCCTCCCTCCCTCTCTCTCTCTCTCTCTCTCTCTCTCTCTTTCTGTCTGACCAACCACCATTATATGTGTGTACATTACACACATTACGTACTCCCCCCGAAACGTATGTGGTATCAGATAGGGGGAATACCGGTATCACACTCTCTCCCCTCTCTCACACTCACTCACACACTGATCCGCTCTCGTTTATCCCTCTCTCTTAACCCACCCACTGGATTCAGTCATCCTTTATGTATGTCAGAATTCCCATTTTGTCGTCATGTTCACTCACTGTGTCCAACCTATAACTGCATTCGATCCACCTTCTATGCGTGAGGTATACCTCTGAAATGTGCAATTCCCTAACAACACAATCACTTGAACTTGATACTCGATACGTTCGTGTGTAGTGCTATTGAACCCAAAAACTATCCTATATAAGGTCATAGGACATGTCATCTCGAGTGAGAAATGAACAGTAGTCAAGTGTGGCGAAGGTATGTCAACTAACCGCTCACTGTACTGTACCTAAACCAGCCGTTGACAAGACAATACATCAAGTGGATGGATGAAGTGCGCGGCAGTAGGTTCACATACTCTCTCTCTCTCTCTCTCTCTCTCTCTCTCTCTCTCTCTCTCTCTCTTTCTCTCTCACCTGCCCGCATACAGTCTGGGGTACAGGCGGCGGCTGTTTGCTCTCTTGTTGCAAACGCTTCCGCCGCCTGCCTAGTTCACTTGTTCACACATCATTATGCTATCTAACCTACCCTGCCTCACTCAGTCCTTGTTAGTGTTGCCATACATAACTGTACATCATTCTGATTCCAAATCAGTTCACCCTCATTTGCCACTCTCCACTCTTGATTCCCACCTCACATAGTGGCCTTATTCACGTTGACGACCTTCCTCATATGGCCTAATATGGCCTTCTTCAACAACACCTCTCCCTTCTCTCTCTCTCCCTCCCTCTCTCTCTCTCTCTCTCTCTCTCTCTCTCTCTCTCTCTCTCTCTCTCCCTCTTTCCACTCTTGACTCTCGTTCGTATCGTATCATTTCTTGATGACATGGTCTGAAATTGAATACGCGCGGATCACAATACGCAGACTGGTTTGGTTCCCCCCCTTTCTCTCTCTCCCTCTCTCCCTCTCTCCCTCTCTCTCTCTCTCTCTCCCTCTCTCCCTCTCTCCCTCTCTCTGGTTTGGTTTTGCAACCGTTCAGGCGCCGCGCTGTCAGTTAGCCTCGCTCGCATGTCAAACGTGATTCTCACACTCTTTTTGTTCTCTTTCTCTTTTTCTTCGCTCTCGATTCTCTCTATTCTCTCTATTCGCACTCCACAGACCATCGTGTTTCGAGGAGTCTCGCGGTTCTGTTAAGTAGTGGTCAGACTCAGCTTTTGCTGGCAAAAGACCCTCAGAAAGATCCCCAGAAAGAGCGCGCACCCTCAGAAAGATCATCAGAAAGATCCCCAGAAAGATCTCAGAACGCGCCCCTACCCTCAGAAAGATCCTCAGAAAGATCATCGAAAAAATCTAAATACTATTCAAGAGTGAAATAGGTCCCGACACGATCAACCTTTTTAAAAAACACTGTTACCACTACTTTATTTTCGAAAATTACGTCATTATCAGTGACGTAGTTCAGATAATTTATTGTTTTTGTATATTTGTTTAATTATGGAATTGTTTTACGTTTCGTTGTGTTTGGCTTATCCGATGGTAATTTCTCAAATTAGCCATGGCTCGTGGTGAATCTACGAATGATAAAGCGAATGAAAAAATGAAAAAACGAATGAAAAACGAAATACGAATGAAAAAAAATCTTGACAGTGTCCTGCTATCCTTTCCCGCCCCCCTCGACTATGAGTTCCAGAATGAGCTGCGATCATACATTGATAACACTCTGAAACCCAAGTACCACTCGCTTGCATATGAGCACCCCTCCATGCACACTTTCTAAACAATTCTTCTACTTGTATATTTTCTAGAAATATTTAATATTTTCCCTTTTGCGGGTTTGTAGGTTGTTTCCTTGTTGTAAATGGATTGTTATCAAATAGTTGTGAAATTTATCGTTATCAAGTTGTTGCAAAATTGATTGTTATTAGTCTCGAATAAATGTTTATTTTTTTCCATCAAATCATTTTATCTTGCCATTTCACACTGCCGACGCCGTTGAACCAGTCGCTGAGCACCTTTTGCTGACGGTTCAACGCCGGTGCATTTCCATCGCCGCCATTATTCCGGTTGACAGACAGACTTGGAGGGTCCCGGTTCGTGCAGTCATCGAACTCGTACGTCAGCTGATGAAGAAGAAGGAGGGAAGAGATGACACTCACGCTTGTGTCCTTGCTGGTCTCCATGGCTCTGCCAAGGATCAACCAACGATTTGCGAGAATTCCGAACAGGTTTTCTATCACTCTTCTTCCACGGGAAACACGGTAGTTGTAAATGAGGTCAGCATGGGAAAGACCATCACCAGACAGTGGCTTAACAAGGCGGTTGGAGGATGGAAAAATTCCGTCGCCAAGTATGAAAAATGGGAAGGGTACATTAGTTCCGGGAAGATTGCGGTTGGGAGGGATAGAAGAATCGTTATGGAGAGTGGTAAGATCACAATGTTTGAAGATGGAAGCGTCATTGAGACTACCGTGGCTACCGACACTAGCATATAGGATACGGTAACGAGCATCACAGAGGACTAGCATGTTCAACGAGTGAAAGTTATGAAAACAATAAAACAGAGAACCAGCATGAGGAGGCCGACGGATTCTGCAGTGCTTCCCATCGATCGCACCTATGCAGTTGGGAACATCCCAGAGGAGGAGGAAGTCCGAGGCCACGCGCTCCCATTCTTCTCTGGTCGACGGAAGATGAATCAGGTGTCCAATGACACTGATCACAGCGTCGGCGGTCTCCTTGACAAGTGTACTGAACGTGCTCCTACCCATCCCGGTGAGCAATGCCAGAAAGGAGTGTGTAGACCCTGGTAATGACATGACTAATACCGTAATTATATATGTGTATTTACCTTGTGCACAATATAGAAGAAAGCCATACAATCTCTCATCGGGTCCGATCGTATCGATAGTCTTCCTTTTGTTCAGAATGGGACGCGTTCGTGCAGAGAGCCAGTCAAACTGGTCTATTGAGAGACGAACTTTCATCTGCATTGATTTTATAACATTAGTTGTAATGTAGATTGTGTACCTTCCACTGATCAGGGTACTGTCGCATTCTGATATACTCCTGACGAAGGTCGAACCGCCTGTCCACGAGAAAACGCGTGCGTCGGATCTTCTTCTTCGCCTCGAGCTGTCCGATCACCTTTTTCACAACAGTTTCCGAGTGAGAAACCATCGTCAACCACCACAGACAGAGTAAGAGAAATAAATCCTCATCCATTCTACAAAAACATAAGTACAACGGTTGATATTTATTCAAAAAACGTCAATAAACTGACATAAACACTCAAAATATCATCACACCAAAAACAGCTGATGTCAGACGCCGATTTGGACAAATGCCAGACACCACTTCTGTAGTAGGTACTCTCGATCAGGCAATTCTACTCGAGACTGACATTCCATTTGAGCTCTCAACTTTCCGATGATCTTTCTGAGGATCTTTCTGAGGGTAGGGGCGCGTTCTGAGATCTTTCTGGGGATCTTTCTGATGATCTTTCTGAGGGTGCGCGCTCTTTCTGGGGATCTTTCTGAGGGTCTTTTGCCAGCAAAAGCTGAGTCTGACCTCGCCTTTATATGACATGGCTAGTAGCTGGGAGTACCGTTCTTGGTTCACTCTTCCACTGTGAGAGAGTGTTCGAATACGACCGGAACATCTCTCCCGGGGTGTAATTCACACGATCTCACCGCCCTCTCTTTCACTTTGCTTCTGGCATTCACCCAAAGTTACCTACCAGTATATAATATTTTCTCTCAGGAACCATCGTTCATTCATTTTATTTTTTTATTTTATATATGATGTAGTTTACTGTTTGTAACCTACCCTTCTCTCTTTGCAAACATTGCTCATGCGGTGAGATCGAATCGAAAAAGTGTTCACCACACGAATACTAGAAACATCCGTTTTCTCGCTCGTATTCAATAGTGTTCGGTGCGTGTGAAACACTCTGTGAGGGTCAGTGGCTCTGTCCGGACAATGCTTGCTCCACATTGTCCCATTCTGCCAGATTCCTTCTCATTCCTTCTGTGTTTCTAGATATTTCTGCTGGATTTTTTCGAATTAGTTTCACAATTCACAAACCTCTGAAATCTAATCAAGATGCCAATAGTTTCGAGCTGTTTCATGTCGTTGAAGTGTGGCCACGCTTCTCTCGTTCTCTTCTTGAGTACCCCTATCCGTTTCCGCCTCTTCTCGGGACAACCACTCCCTCCGACCGTGAACACCGCCCACTCCCTTCCAGATCTATCTCTCTCTCTCCCCCCTCTCATTTCGTATTTCGACCTAGAACTGTCTCGAGCTTCATTCCGCTCCACAAGAAACATCCTTGTTGCATTGGAATAATCAATGCGGTCTAAATATAAGATTTTATATAGTACTGATAAATGATAGTATTGATTGATTAAATGTGTTCCAGACTACATGCCACTAGAGCGCGCCTCGCCACCTCCCATATCTCCCACTTCGACTGTACTCACTGAAGGCAAGTTACTAGTTATCGTTGTGTATTGATTACGTATTGGTGATCTTTGATATTTGGCTGATGCACCGCGAGGTTTTCTAAGATGCTTTCTAAGTTCTAAGATGACGTCAAAGAAGGCCTGATTGACGAGACACCTTTAGGCACATCGCTGTCTCCTTCGTGCTCGACTACATCCTCCTCCTCCTCCTCCTCCTCCACCCGACAGATACCCCGATCCAACTACCACGTCCCCTCGCCCTCCTCCCCCGCACCTGTCTACGAAAACCTAGATACATTCCAGGTACACCCTAACCCCTTTCTCTCCCTATCTTCACCCCCTCTTGTTTCAGAAACTCTACTCGGTCCCCTCTCGTCCAGCACACGCCGGCCCCGCCCACACAGGCCCCGCCCCCTCGACGCACGACTACACGGACCCGTACGAAGGGGACGAGGAGTACACGCAGCCTCTGGCCGGACCAGCACTCTCACAGGTAGCCCATATCTCTCTGAGCACGAAATATGAACAGAGCCATGATATATCAACGATATCGTGAAAACGTAAGATGATGTCACAAATTATGTCTGTGGACGTGATCATCTTCTTTCAGGCTCGTGCCATCTCCACACCGCGCGAGTTGACCATGGAGTTCCTGTCTCGGATTCCCCCTCCCCCATTGGATGGAGAGAAGGCAGAGCGGGGAGTGAGCGTCGAGGAAGACTACGGAACACAGTACGTCGCTTGTTTGCTTATTTGTTTACTTGTTCAGATTCCCCCTTATCGTTGTGTCTTGATCACGCAGGGGATAGTTTTCTTTTCAGTCTCAAGCCCGCCACCCACTCCCGGCCTCTGGATATGCGACCGCTATCACTACCCCCGGCGGAGCTGTCGAGATTCGAGGTAAACAAACAAGTAAACAAACAAGTAAACAAGGCACTTATTGCAGCGGAAGTCGTCTTCTCGTCTCACCCTCGTCCTTCTCCTCTCGACTTTCGTTGTATTCGCTCTCGCCTGTGCCATATATGTCATGTTTGATGAAATCGACGCCTACTTCCGGTCACTGATCAGGCAGTAACGTCAATCCAGATGACGTCACATCCCAGATGACGTCACGCAGCCTTTGAGGCCAACCAATCCGAGCGAGCTACCCCTTCTTGATCTGCCTTTCATTTCATCCCCTCATTCATTAGTCATCCGCTCCGCACCAATACGGTTCGATATCGATTATCGATTGATTGATTGATTGTAATATTCATTGTGATTCGAAACGCGCCTTGTATACAGAACTGAGACAGTAACCATATAAATGTGTACGTGTGATTTTATGGCGGAATGCATTGCACAATGGTCAGTTTTATGGGTATGGTTGTGTGAAAAAATGACAATAACGGCGACTAAACTCTAAACGCGGCCAAATCCTCTGAAACAACTATACAACCAGTACAACCAATACAACACTCTCCACTTAAACATTGCAATCATTTATCAATCATTGACACTTTAGTGCACATTTAAGTGAATATTATGTAGTTTCGCGGCACAAACACAAATACCCTATGAGAACTGATAATGAACTCGTTAGGGAGAAACGAGGGTTTAGAAACAGTACGAAAGGCGATAACATTATTTAACAATCTAAAGCTATATGTAATGATCATAGAGTGGATTGCACCCCCGGGGGGCGGAGCTCCAGTGGGCGGGGCGTAGCAGCCTCATAGCACCTCCATCGTGAGATTATGCGTGTTGAAAGGATCGTCGAGAGTCGCCTGAAAGAAGTTTCCAACAACTGATAATTATCAAGCAGTGAAAACAAGCTCACTTGTACAAGATCAATGGTATTCTTGGGGTATCCGAAGAGTTCTGGTCGCATGTCAATGACTGTCATCAGAATAGCCACGCATAGAATCACACCTGCAAGCAATTGCTACTATACCTGCCCGCACTCACTACTGTTTTGTTATCGAAATACAATTTCTAACAATTGGATATGATCGACTTACCTATAGCCACCAGTATCGCTACATACACCGGCAAGCACTGTCTTCGGTCGAACCTCTCCGGAAGCAACGGAGCATGTGGGGGCGGGGCTACAGGGGGCGGGGCTTGCGACGTGTGCGGCTGCTGCTCCGTCTTCTCATTGCCGATCATGCGCAGAGAACTGTAATGTTACACTTTCACGAACGAGTAGAAAAAGTGAAACAGCGACTGCCAAAAGAATAAAAAGGACGAGAAGGTATTCTGGTCAGTCTCCGTGTGTGAGACATTGCCTATATGTATAAAACGGCATGCATGCCTGGGCGAAAATGCGATCAGCTGTTGGCGATCGATGTGTCTGCGCTCTCCTCGAATCCACACGCTCTCTCCCCCCTCGCATACCGGTTCCTCGCTGTCTCTCGCCGCTCTCTCCTCTCTGCGCACTCTCTCGCGCACTCACGCAGAGCGAATCAAAGAAAGAAACGGACGACGGCATAAAAAGAACTCGGGCTCTTGAAAAGGAGTGACCCTCGTCTACTCGCGAGACATAATACTACAGTACACTCACCGCACGATTCTCTTCAGTCCGCGCGCGATGCGATGGGCGGGGCTTACGGGGGCGGGGCATGGCTGCATCTCCGGTAGGTCGTCTTTCATCGAAATGACTCCGACACAGCGTCGAGGCGCGGGCAGGCTGTAATAGAATCACTCACTGTGGTTATGGAATGGACAGCAGGGGAAAACAATAGGGAATTGGCACTTTCGCGAGCGAATTCTGGGCAATCGCAGACAATCGAATAGGACAGATCGGACAGCGCGATAATAAAACGGTCCGCTCACCCACACCCACACACACACCTATCACATCCATGAGAATATGACAGGATCAAAGAGAAACAATAAGGGGCGTGTCCATAAGGGGCGTGGCTTGACTCACCCGTCATGTCGCTCGTCCGATTCGTTCAAATCGAGAGCGGGATTGTCGTAGGAGAGTTGAGTCTTGGTGCGAGGCGTCTTCTTTTCGCGGGGAGTGTCTGAACAACTAATGTGGGCGGGGCTAGAAGAGGCAGGGTTTACCGGGAACGTTTCGGTCGATGTATTGCGCCGCGCGATCCACAGACGTCTGAATGACATTATGGAAAAGCGAAAAAAGATCTCCTAGAAGTTGTTTCTTTTCTACAATTTGGCACAATTTTGCACACAAACATGTGAACACAAAAACAAAACAAAGAACACACCTGTAGTTCCAATGGCGCGTCAATTTTGATGACGCCTGTAGGCATCTGAAAAGAAACAGCACTAAAAGTATAATAATCTACTCTACTCGAGCACAGAAGGAGCGAACACTTTAAATGCGGATTGAATGGCGGACTCGATGAAATATCATCTATTCATTATCCGTGTAATCCAAAAGCCGACGACAAATGGCCGATTACTCTTTCTCACCGTACTCACGAGACAATACAAAAAACATAACTGCCAACCAGCACCACACAACAAAAGTCAATACCTCACACTGTACACACAACGCAACACAACAAAGTTAGCAGGCAATCAGCTGGTAATCAGCTGGTAATCAGCTGGTAACTGATACACATCGCACTGTCGCTAGCAACCGACTGTGAGGGGATTCGTTAGCAGAAAGAAACCTGAGGAAAACAGAACGATTGAGTAACGTTGCGGATAAGCCTGAGGGGAGAAGGAACGGCAATGCACACTCAACTTCTCGAGCAATTTGTATTCAGAGAATGCCTCTCATTAGTATTTCGAGTAGAGGTATCATAGTAACGGGTTTTCAACCTAGAAAACTGCTGCACAAAGTAATGACTAAATAGTGAGAGAGTGAAAGAGGGAGAGAGTGAGAGGAGAGGAGAGGCTACAAGAAGTATTAGGTCAAGTGAAAGGAATGTGCGGTGAAATGAGGTGAAACTGATATCCCAAAAAGGCAACCACCCGGAGTCTGAAACTCGAAAACATGAAATTTCGAGGTATCCTCGTTAATTTGATGACTGCGGGAAAATGACATCTGGTTAGGAACCAGTAAAATCGTACCACACAATCGTACAGTCGTACAAAAACGATTCAATAACAGTCTATTCGCTGCAATACACACTGTCTGTCCAATATTCATTTCCATAATCGAAATCGGGTTTCGTTCACTCGGCGATTGTCGATTTCGATTAACAAACGCATATCAATGGAACAGCAAAACACACCAGTCAACTTGTAGGAAGTAGAGTATAAGTGCAACTAGAGATATCGTAGTGACAAGAACAGTACGACTACTTTATTACCTGAAGGTAAAATGTCAAGTGCTGACGGCAATGTGAGTCTCTGAGAGAGGCTACACTGAAAGACGCGCCCTCAGGGGACTCAACCCTCAACCCTCACTCACACAATATTTGCACTCGTATTTTGTACAAAACCCCGCGTCACTTTCCTCTCTCTCCTTCTCTCTCTATCTCCTTCTCTCTCTCTCTCTCTCTCTCTCTCTCTTTCTCTCTCCCTCCTCCCTCCCTCGTCCGTTTGTCTAGATGGTCCCTTTCGTGGTCTGGTTGACACGCGACAGTTGTTGAACAATGAGGGTGTGAGAGCGTCACACTCTTACATACCACCAACACCACTTCTTCACGTCAGACTACACACAAATTACCTAATAACATAACACAAGCCTGTAATCAACTCCTGAACAGTATGCTGATAGAAAATATGACTTCTTGCAAACAGTCAGAAACGAGATCACTTCTGGCATATCGCATATGTAATGGAAATGAATGCATCATATTTCACTACAAGACAGAAGACAGTGCTAGCACAGAAACAAGCTCACAACCGGACCTCAATTGATCCTTGTATCTTTCTTCCCCTTTCTCTCTCTTTCTCTCACTCACACACCCCGGAAACACGCAGCATAAGCAAACACACATTTATCACCGCAATCGCGCATAAAATAAATAACATTATTACAACACAAAATCGAAACAAAAACAAGTGACCCGCTCCCACCATTGGAAGGGCTTATATTATAACGTATCATATGACGTAGAAATATTACGGCTAACACACACACACTTACAAGCTTTGTCATTCTCGTTTTGCTTTGATTGCACAGACTCGCATAGGGAGTGAGTAGTTTGGCGAGAGGGATACTATGTACAATACTAGTAAGTGACCTGCACTGTCTTTCATCCCACCACACATAAAGCAGTCATACACTTGACATTTGGGAATCGAACGCGGAATCAGAGACCACAATAGCCCATCTAGAAGAACCCGCCCCCTGCTCCTCCTCCTCCTCCTCCAAACTGATTCTGATCCAAGAACTGCTGCTGCTGTCTTTGTTGTTGTTGCAATCGTTGTTGTTGCAGTTGTTGTTGTTGTTGCTGCTGCATCTGTTGTTGCTGTTGTTGTAGAAGTGCCTGCTGCTGGGCGAATGCCTGCTGGCTCTGAAAGGCCCCTCCTCCCGAAGCCCCGCCTCTCATTCCCATCCCTCCGTTCATCTGTTGGCTCATCTGATGCTGTTGCAACTGCTGCTGGCGGAGCTGAAATCAAGTATTGAGAAGAAGGAGAGAGAGAGAGAGAGAGAGAGAGAGAGAGAGAGGGAGAGAGAGGGAGGGAGAGATACTCGGCCACCGACCATCTCGTGCTGCTGTTGCATGTGTAGTTGCTGCGCGTGCTTCCTCCTCTCCTCTTCCACTCTCCCCTGCTGCTCTTCTGCCTGTTGTTGCATAGCTTGCTGTCTCCGTTGTTCTTGCAGTAGCTGCTCCTGTCGCACTCGCTCCGCCTCAAACAATCTCTCTTCACAACTCTCTGACCTCATTCGTATTCAAAGAATGTCCACAGCATGGAGAAATAAGGCGAGCTTATCATGTGGACACCAGAAGCATGAGTCCTTCTGATGTCCACATCATCAATCAACCCGCCGTGAGCACCTGCTCCCTCTGCCGCTGTTGCTGCATGAGCATCATCTGCTGTTGTTGTTGCTGCGCTGCTTGTTCCCTCTGCTGCTGGCGCATCCTTTCCTCTGCCAAAGCGCGCTCCTTTGCCACCTGCAGCTCCTGAACAAACACAATGAACAATGTGAACATTACAAACAAACAACAACAAACGCACCCTCTCCCTCTGCTGTTGCTGCTGCAGTTGCAACTGTTGTTGCATCTGTTGTTGCTGTTGCATCATCATCATTTGTTGTTGCTGTGCTTGCTGAGCCAGGGCCTGTTGTTGAGCTGCTTGCTGCTGTTGCTAAAATACATCGTCTCTCTCTCCCCCCCCCCCTTGTCCACCCCATTTCTCACCTGTTGCATCTGTTGTTGTTGTTGTTGTTGTTGTTGTTGTTGTTGTTGTTGTTGTTGTGTCTGCTGTGTGTGTGGTGTCTGCCATCCGAATGGACTCTGTCCCTGTCCCTGGTATCCCGGAGACTGTAGCACCTGCTGGAATGGCGACTGCGGGTGGCTGAAACACAATATTGTACAATTAGTCAAGAACACAACTGCAAACTGAAGAAAGAAGAGAGAGAGAAAGAGGGGGAGAGAAAAGAGAAGGGGGGGAAGAGGGGGGGGGGGCTCTCACTGGCTGTGATTGCTGGGCGGTCCCATATGATTGGCCGTCGGTGTGAGCGGCTCTTGCTGATACATGGGAGAAGAGTGCGATATCTGGAAAGAATACATTACTTTCTGGATATTCTCAATCTCCCTTCAACAGAGTGCGCAGATCTATCAACTGGATAGTGCTGATAGGAGCCAGAGTGAGTACCTGTCTCTGCATGACTGGACTCTGTCGGGGGAATGTCCCATGTGGGGGTGTCTGTGGAGGTCCGGCCATCGGACTCGCGTGCGACACTGCGCTACTGTGAGACGACTGCAAAACAACATAGGTAAACCTCCCTAATCAACGACTATACTTCATCAATAGTGAGAGAGAGAGATGTGACGTACCGGATAGCTGACTCCCTGCCACTGGGGGCTCTGTGGCACGGCCCCTCCCCCTCCTCCTCCCGCTGCTGTCCCCTCATCTACACTCGCCCTCCGCAGCGCCTCTCCGATCGCATCCCCTCCTCCTCCTCCTCCTCCTCCTCCTCCTCCTCCTCCTCCTCCTCCATTGACCGCCAGTGGCTTGGCGTCCAGGTTGGCCATCGTGGCTGCCCGCACCGCAGCCACCTGCTCCCTCTGCTTCTCCAAACGACGCCGCTCCTCTTGCTCCTCCTCCTAAACATGACACATCGTAAACACACTATTGTTTACATCCGATCAGCATTTACTGCTCTCAAATTCCCGATACCACTCACCTTTATCCTTGCCTGCATGTGGATGGCCTGTTGTGGCTGTGTGCCCTCCTCTCCCCCTCCCTCTCCTCCCTCTCCCCACAGATCCTCTTCCAATGCACACATGGCCCGAAGCTCCTCCTGACAATCGATAAGTATTATATCAGTCGCCGTATTGATCGATATCATCATCTTTGATAGACATCAATCAATACACCGCCCAGAAGCCAGAGAAGCCTTTCGAAATAATAGTGGACAGAAGATCAAATCGTGCTGTGCTAGCGACATAACTCCATGCACATCACACCATGCAATATTTCATCTAGATAGCCCAGGAAGCATCAGATAGAAGCTGTGCGGCGGTCGTAGCAGGCCCCGCCTCTCCACGCCCCGCCCCTTTACCTCTTGCATCTGGGCGTCGAGACGGCGCTGCTCCTCGGCAATGCGCTCCTCCTCCTGCAACGCACAGTCACAAACACCACATGCCACACACAATGCAAAACAAACAAACAAACAACGAAGACGTCGACGAACACATGAGTTAGCTGGATTAGTCACATTTCACAGCCTTCCACCCACCACAACCCACCTGCTTCACTCTGACGGCCTCGAGGCGTCGGCGCTCTTCCGCCTCGCGATGGAGACGATCCTGCTCCTGCAAACAACGCGTCTCTCTCTCTCCCTCCCTCTCTCCCTCCCCTCTCTCTCTCTCTCCCCCCCCCCCTCTCTCTCTCTTCCTCCCTCCCCCCTCTCTCTCTCTCCCTCCCTCTCTCCCTCCCTCTCTCTCTCTCCTCTCTCTCTCTCTCTCTCTCTCTGTACCTCTTTCATCCTTCTGGCCTCCTCCTCCTGTCTCCGCTTCTCCTTCTCCTCCTGCTCCTTCAACCGCTTCTGTCGGTCTTCCTCAATCTTCCGCAAGCGCTCTTCCTAAAAAAGTGATGAAAACAAAAACAACAACATCAACACACCTCCTTCTTTCTCGCCTTGTCTTCCTTCTCTTTTCTCTTAGCTTCTTCGAGTGCCTTCTTCTTTTCTTCCATTTCCAATCGCTTCTTCTCAGCTTCTAAGCGACGCTGCTCCATCTGGAAACTCGAAATGATGTCATGAATTGATGATTCATGACGTCATAGAGTAAACAACAAACCAGCTTGGCAGCCTCCTCTCGCTTCTTCTGCTCCTCTTCGGCACGCTTCGCAGCCATCTATACGGCATATCATCATGACAACAACAACAACAGTAGCAGCAATAACAACAACAACAACAACCCACCTGATTCACCATCTCCTCCCTCTTCTTCTGTTCCTCCTCCCGTCTTTTCTTCTCTTCTGCCATAGCTTGCAACTGCTGTTGTTGCGTCATTTGAATCGCCGCTTGCTTAACCAATCAATTCCATAATCAATGTTTCCCCGAAAGCACATAGCCGACCAGCGAATACACCCACCATCAGAGCATAATTATTGAGCTGCGAGTTGAAGTGTGACATCTGCTGTAGTTGTTGCATCGCAGCCAACGCATTGCCATTCATCCCTAATCAGCTAATCAGTACAATTCATAAATCCACAATTCCAACCGTTCATGGGCGACGCGGCGGATACGGTAGGCGCTGAGCTCTTCCTAGGCGTAGTGTCCCCATTCGAACTAGCTACCTGAAAGTACATCAATCAGTACGGTAATCACTATGACAACACCGACACCAACCCTACAGCTACGCCTAGGACAGAGCTCAGCCAAAGCGCACCGACACCCGAACAAACCACAGCCACACCCATACATAGCACAAGCATGCCACGAACCAAACACCCAAACAATATTTATTTCACAACGTCAAAACACGAGAGGCAACGAGGGAGTAATAAGATCGAGAAAGGACCGGAACCGGGGAATAATCCGTCGAGGTTACTATACTTCCAAACAAAGAAACCAAAAAAATGTATAAAAAGGTGCAAAAGCAAAATAAAATGAGCGCATGATTCAAGAGGTGTACACGAGACCGAGAGGTTAGCCGGGTTAGCGGGAAAGTGAGTGTGAGCAAGTAATCGATAATCGATCGATCAGGGCGGCGTGTTCTGGCTGTCATCGGAAGAGATATCAATCACCTGTGCGGACTGAGTGGACGTCTTCTTGACAGATGAGGCGGCGGACGGCGCGGGTTTGCCCCCCGCCGGAGACGCCGCCACGCGGTTCGCACACCTGCACCACACACATCGAGGGTGAGGCAGTGATGCAAGCACTCACTTGACGGCGGCTGCCTTGCTGCGCTCCTTGTTCGCCAGATCCAGGTATACCTTGCACGAGAGAAGAGGCGCGCGAGACGGCGTCAGACGGACCACCTCCTCCACAAGAGTACTGCAAATCAACACCCATCAACCAACAGCAAGCATTCAAGCATTAGGCGACAAATAAGTGACCACGCAAGGTTTCGCCAATTGAACACTTCACTTACCGTATAGTACAGTACTCCTTTGCACACCCCAGCACTACAGTCTGCAGGCACTGCACCAGCACACTCTCCTTGTCCAGACCAGCTCCCAGTCCGGAAGTGGCGCACATGTAGATGAAGTCTGCCAGCTGCTGCAGCTGCTTCCTACAATACAATCAGCACAATCAATGGCTCAATACTGGCTATGTACCTGGCTCCCTCGCTCCACTTCATCTTGAGAGTCGGCTCTGTAGTGGGCTGTCCGAGAGACCGCAGCTGGGCCATCTTCAGCACAGCTGCCTTGTAGTCCTCCTCCGACAGAGTGAACGTGTTGTTCAGACCTGCAACCATACACACAGTGTCATGTAGGTACAAGCGTGTGACTCACTCTTCTTGAACTTGTCGATCTGTGTCTGTATCTCGACGACCCTGTCCTGCTGGGAGACCACCTTGGTGGGAGTGGAGGCGGCAGGCAACGAAGGCTTCGAAGCCACAGCCGCCGGCTTCACAACAGCAGCCGAACTCGACGCCGACACACAACGCTGCAGTTCACTTTCAATGCTCAATTTCCAGCCGACCACATCACGTTCACCAGACAACACTACAAACCTTGCCGGCCTTCGCTTTATTCGAACTGACATTGCTTTTCGGGGAACGCTAAACCATACTTATCAGGAATACAGTACTGGTGTTGTGATTTACACATAGTGATACATAGTAATAGTTGTCCTACCTTGACAGTGGAAGCGGCAACAGCTGGCTTGGCAGCCGACGCGGATCCATTCGAGACTGGCGCCGTCGTCTGCTTCGGTTTGAGAACCAGAGGAGGATTGCCAATCACCCTGTAAACAATGTTTATCATCCACAGATAATAATAATTAAATACGCAACATTAATCGAATATCACTCAATACACAACTCACGTGTTCATCGTGGCGATAAACTGTGCAAACTGCGCGGGATTCTGCTTCACATTGTTCACAATCTGGTTGATCTTCTCGGGCGCTGAAAACGACCACAATCACTACACCTTATATGAAATATGACTTAGATATCAATACCTACAGTATTGCTTTTCTCTCATCTTCAATATTGTGATGTCATATTGAGCTGTAAAGGATCCGGATCAACGTGAGAATTACAATCGCTTACCAACAGATACCTAATAGTTTCAATGAAATTTCAAGAGTGCTCACTGATAGTGTCGTGTTTCATGGCAATGAGTCTCCTCTGCGCCTCTTCCACCAATGCCAGCTGCTCGGCTGTCAGTCCAATAGCCTTGACAGGAGTCGCGGCAGGCGCCGCAACTGCCTTCTGCAACACCGGGGGAGCCGAGGGAGCAGCAGGCTTCACAACACCCTGAAACAAGTCACTGGACAATCTGCAAAGTACTAGTACTCTCTCGTTGTCTCACCTTGCCGGCCGCTGCCTTGAGACTGGCGGTGGCGGCCGCCGCAGTCAGTGGCTTCTTTGTGGGAGGGGCTCCGGCGGCAGACGCGCGCACTGCAACAGGGACAGGCACGGGCACGGGCGCCTTGCCCGCCTCCTTCTCCCTGTCCTCTCCTCCTCCTCCTCCTCCCATTCCATGCTCCTTGGCGCTCTTCATTCTCGCCAGCAGCGACTGCTTCTGTATGCCAGTCATCGTCGCCAGCGAGTCCAGAATGCGCGACTTCTCGTGCGACGAGTGACCATCCTTCACAGCCTGCTCTTCGATTCTGGAAAAAACATGATAAACAGCTGATAAGATCATATATCTCTTTTCACTCACTGCATAGCGAGTTGTACGTGTTCCCTCTGCAGCCTCCTCTTCTGGCCGGGCGGCGCGAGGTTCGCCGTCTTCTCTCGGAACTTATCCAGCATACCAGTCAGTGTATCCGTCAACGGAGGAAGACCCTTGCGCTGGAAAAAAACCCAGATCAACACTCACACAGTCGTTGATCCTCGATTGGTCCCTCACCGGACTGGCGGGCGGCCTGGCAGTGGGCACAGATCCGACGGCGCTCTGTCTCTCCTTGTCTTCCTCTCCTCCGGGAGTCGGGGTCGGTTCGCGGCTGCTATCCGAAGAGGAAGAGGACGACGACTGAACAACAACAACACAGTCCCCCTTGGCCAGTGGATGCCACCCACCTTGTCCTCGCTCGACTCGGCGCTCGTCGTCGCCCCGCCCCCATTCACAGACTTGAGCATGTCCTGCACCTGCAACGCATCCCATGAGAGAAGAGAGTAGGATGGAGACACTAGATGAGAGCATGTCGCATGATTCGCCACTCACTTCCTTCTCCTTGTCCAGACCCAGTCCGCTCACTCCTATGTCGTCCATAATCTCCATCAACTCGTCGCCCTCGTCTGCCGATGATTGCGAACTGAACATGCTGGTTACGAATACTGTTTGCCAATGAGCGAAGTGAAATACCCACGGTTGTGGCTTTCTCTTGGCGAGTGTGGGCGGAGCGCCGGCTCCAGCAAGGCGCTTCTTCTTGATCTTCTCCGCAGCCTTCTGCACAGGACTCGCCTGGTGAGCCGAGGCGAACCTGACACGACACTTTAACCAAGTTGACGAGCAATGCAGGCTACCTCTTGGTAGGCGGCATTCCAGCGAGCCGGGGTCGAGACGCTTCGCTAGACCCGGACGCCGACTTGGCCAGCTTCGGCTTATCCCTGTCGCCGTCCTTCTTAGCATCCACAGATGCGGGAACGGCCGTCGACGTCGTCGGCTCATCATCGCTCTCAACCAGAACGCGCTTCTAAACAAAACAATACACATGCAAATGTACAAAAAACATGAATCCGATGCGATTGTTGGCGCACCTTGGGCTTCTCCTTGACGGGGCTGCTCACGTCGGACACGTCGCTGTCCTCGTCGTCGCTGCCGTGCTTCGACTTGAACTCCAACTGGCCCTTGTTCACGTAGAACCCGCCCTTCGCAGTGTCCATCGTCGACGGAATCAGCTCATCGTACTAAAACAATAAAGTTCGAAACATATAAGGCATAATTCAAATTAAATGATACAATACAATGATTAAAATACAAACTGACCGCCTCGCTGTCGTCGATGAAATCGTCCTCGAGGTCATATCCGGCCGCCTTGTCAATGTAGTCGTCCTCCCGACCAATCCGAACCTTCTTTCCCTTTTTCGTCTTCTTCGAACCCTCAATAACACAATTCAAGAAACAAAGCCAAAAAGAAACTGCTCACATATTTCTCTTCCAGTCTTCTGACCATCTCGAGTGCCTCGCGGTCGTGGAACCGCTCGTCCTCGCCCGATGAATCGTCATTTTGCTGGAAATAATATACATAAATTTCAAGAAACATGTATTTACGTTATGTGAGAACCGCTTTGAAAAAATATAGATAAATAAATACATGTCTAACTCACGAGTTGTTTCTTGATGTCGGTCTCGAAGTCAAAGTGAGGGTACTTCTTCTTGCTAGGCCGGAACAGATCGATTTCAACGATCGCGTACTTGCTTTTGTCCTTGTGTTTCTGCTTGTTGCCGCCCAAGTCGAGCGACATCGCGACACGGCTCAAATTATACATTTACTTTGTGAAATGATACAGTATGAAACACAAAAATGAACCAATTCATGGATCGGCGTTGAACAAAACCAGGCTAACAATGACCGCGAGACGTTGGATATGCGCGGCAAGCGAACAATACCGTTCAGTTCGCAAACGAAACGACAAACAGCGCAGTGAACGAAACGAGCCAGCAATTCAGACTATAGTCAAGGTCGTGGGAGAGAATCTCAATGAACATCGCCTGATCAATTAATCGATATCAGGGCGATGTTGATGAAGATTCATCTCGTAGAAACCCCAAAAACGTAAACGAACGCCGCGTCAAATGCGTTGAAACCTACAAAAATGGCGCGAATAGCAAAAATCGTATTTTTGCTACGCAGCAGAATCGTTCGCCCTGAGTATCGTGCGTTCGCGCACTCACGTCGTGACGTCAGCTGGTCACTACGCCCCGCCCCCTTCCTCTCTCTCTCTCTCCTTGCAAATAATCGATCGATGCTCACTAGAGGGAGAGAGGGGGATGAGTGTTCTGGCTATTCCCCCCCCCTCTCTCTACCCAGCTGCTAGCTGCTCGCTAGAACGTGTGGGTGGGGGCCGTCCGGTGTGTGATTATTCACCCCAGCGAGCGAGCCACTCTCTCGCCCCCAACCTCATTAGTCCCGTGCGTGCCGTACTCACTCTATTGTGTTCTTATCCATTACGCGTTCTGTGTTCATCTCCCTCGCTTTACAGACCATGGGTACGTCGGATGCTGCTCCCACCCGGGCCTCGATTACTGCACAGGCGCAGCACCTATGGGAGCAGTATGTAGCCCACCCACCTCCCACCCAGGTCGCCGACCTATGGACGGAACACCAGAAGATTAGGTATGGCATCTTGGTTTTGAAAGCACCTTGCGGACCCTTCATTGAAGTGTAGCTAGTTTGTTTTGTCATGAACTTGTCCAACTCCCCCTGCAGGTCGCTCATCTCCGATCTGTCCACCGCGCAGGCGACGCTCGCCGACACTGACAAGCATCTCGCAGAGGACAGGAGGTGGGGGTACTTGTTTGTTTACTTGTTTACCAATTGTTTACAGTGACGCGGCGATCGCCTCTTTTCTCGCGTGGGCCGACCAGCTGGGCGTCAAGAGAAACAACACCACTGTCAAGCACTGCAAGGAGGTGGGTTGACTACATTTTGACACAACGGCTTACTCACAACACAATATGCATGTTGTCTGCTGTTCCCGTATAGCCATATAGGGGACGATGACAACATAGATGATGTGTTTCCTTTGTCAGGTGGGTGGTCTGGGTCTAGTCTCGACGGCGGAAATCCCTGCCGGTGAGGTGGTTGTGCAAGTACCCCGCGCAGCCATGCTCTCTCTCGACAGGGCACGCGCCAATGGAATGCTCAGGTAAGTGCTCATTTGTTTGTTCACTTGTTTACATTGTTGACTTGAGGCGCGCGTTCGAGCGGGATCTGATCATGCAGTCTATGGACAATGTGGGACTGGCCATGGCAGTCGCCGTCCACCGAATGAAGAACGACAGCAAGTGGAAGGTGAGGGGTTACCTCTCTTTCCCTGTCCTTTCCTCTCCTTTCCGTCTACCTAATTCATCGGTAGTAGATTGAAGATTGATTGAGAGTATGAGATAGAGAGATAGAGTAGTACTTGTTATTGTGTGTGTCTCCCCCTCCCTCCCGTTTCAGCCCTACCTGTCCCTCCTCCCCTCCTCCTTTGGCACTCCCCTCTTCTACAATCAATCGGAGCTGCTCGCACTCAAACCATCGCCCATTTTCGAGGAGGCCCTTCTGCATTACAGGTACACTTTTCTTTTGTATGTGTTCATTTCTGCTATTACTCTTGTTCGCAGCTCTAAGGTGAGGAAAAATGTGATGCGTATCTAGTATATAAGGAAGGAATTGGTGTATTTCACTTCCTCCCTCTCTCTCTCTCTCTCTCTCTCTCTCTCTCTCTCTCTCCCTCACCCCTCTTTCTTCAGGAACGTCGCCCGCCAGTTTGCGTACTTTCTCCTCCTTCTGGCTAAGAACGACGCTTTCGACAGCTGCAAGAAGGTATGATTTTATCACATGTCACTCTTTTAAATTGATTGTCATTAGTTCTTTTCGTGATTTAGCAGACTTGAGTCTCTGATTCATGATTCCATGACTAGTTCCTCATTACATTGACGTGAAACTTGTAGATAATGATTTCATGTTAGTTTCACTCGTTCGTTGTAGAACACTCCGAAGCAGGCACCCGAGGCGCCTCTCCTCTACCACACTCCTCTCTCCGTCGACAACTTCACATGGAAGCTGTACACCTGGTCGGTTGTTTGTTTGTTTGTTTTGTTGTGGTTATTGTTGTTGTTGTTGTTGTTGTTGTTGTTGTTAACTCCTCCCTCGTAGGTCCGTGGGCGTTGTCGCCACTCGCATCAACCTCATTCCCAGTGAGAAGCTCACTATGCCGGATGGAGGACCTAAGATGGTGGGTAGGGTTAGAGAGAGAGAGAGAGGAGAGAGAGAGAGAGAGAGAGGGAGAGAGAGAAGAGGGAGAGAGAGAGAGTGAGAGGGAGAGGGAGAGGGTGTTGCAGATCCCTGCCCTGATTCCCCTACTGGACATGGCCAACCACTGTCCGAACCTGTCCAGCCAGCCGGCCGACAGTGTCTGCTTCGACACTGAGAGGGACGCCGCAGAGGTATGCCGCCTCTCTCTCTCTCTCCCTCTCTCCCTCTCTCCCTCTCTCTCCCCCTTCCCCCTCTCTCTCCACCTTCCTTCGTCACACCTGCGTGTGACGGAGCGGCGGAACTCTGTCGTCCTGTCGTCACCCGTGCCCGTTCAGCTGACGGCCTCCTCTCGGCTCTCCTCCGCCGGTCTCCCTATCACCATGTTCTATGGCCGACGCTCCAACTCCGCCCATCTCATGCACAATGGATTCGTACCCGCCGGAGGAGCCAACCCACACGACGTGTACAGGCTCAAGATTGGTGCGTGCAACGTGGTCATCGATTTATTGATTTATTATCGATTTGGCATGTTGCAGGTATTCCGAAGACGGACAAGTACATCGCCGCCCGCCTGCAGGAGGTGATCAAGCTGGGATTCGCACACTCGGCACAGAGCAATGTGTTCGTATTCGAGGTGGGAAGAGAGAGAGAGAGAGGAGAGAGAGAGGAGAGGGAGAGAGAGAGAGAGGGGGGGGGAGAGAGAGAGGAGAGGGAGAGAGAGAGAGTTCCTTACAGATCTCGCCTCTCTCCGGCGAGCGCCCGTTCTCCTCCGCTCTCGAGCAATTCGCCAAGGTCTTTGTCGCCGATCCCCCCACTGAGGAGGTGAGAATTGATTTATCGATTAGAATTTTATCGATTTTTCTCAGGTGATTGCTTCCGCTGCGACTCTTTCCAAGGCGGCGGCGTTCCTCCGCGATAGATTCCGACTACTGTCGATGGGATACAGGGATCTCAAGCAGGGTGGGCAGACTCTCCCTCTCCCTCTCCCTCTCTCTCTCCCTTTCTGCTTTCCTCATTGTCTTTATCATCCCTTTTCTCTCCTTTCTCTTTCTTCCCTCCCTTCCTATGTTCTATCTCTCCCTTTTTTCTCTCTCCGTCTCTCCTTCTCTCTCCTTCTCTCTCCTTCTCTCTCTCTCTCTCTCTCTCTCTCTCTCTCTCTCTCTCTCTCGTTATTTCTTCAATGTCTCTCTTCCAGGCACTACTCCTACTTCCGAGGCGATCTTCCGTCTCAAGCAGAGTGAGCTGCTCATTCTCCAGAATGTTCTTTCCTACTGTGAAAAGTGGGCGGAGGAGGTGAAGGTGTGAGGAGCAGGAGCAGAAGGAGAAGGAGCAGGGTCTCCCTATTCCAAAGACGTGCTATCCATTTCCCTTTCCGTTTATTTCAAGTTCCACACCTATCCGATCTGACCCCATATCATTTCTCTCTCCATTCTTCACAGCTTTTAAAGAAGAGATCTTGAAATGTCGTCATAAGCGTTAGCTCAATTTGATCACAATCACCGCTTTTCCGCCCCCCTCGCTAGTCCCTTTCATATTCAGATTGTTACTTGTTCATCGTGTGCTTGTTGCTATAGTGTGGTGCTGTGTCAATCCACTCGCGGCCTTATCAAGAGTTTTGTTATAAATATTTATTTGAAAAAAAAGTGATTGAACACGAAATTCATGCAACGCAGGAGAAAGGGAGGAAGATGAAGGGCATTGTTTTGAAGTGTGAAAGAGGATTCGCTCTCCGACCCCAATCGCCCGTTGACCATGAAATTGCGATTCTCACTCGACTACAAAAACAGCCAGCCTGTTTTTCGTCTCTTTGTAGTGATCCCCGCCACCTTTCATCTCGCCCTTAGGATGCAATTGATCCAGGCGATATTGTCAGCACAGAGAGAGAGAGAGAGAGAGAGAGAGAGAGAGAGAGAAATAGAGGGGGGGGGAGAGAGCGCACGTCCCGCAGCGTGTGTGGGCAGGTCTGACCCGGTCCGGGGATAGCCGGTTCCTCCCTTCTCATCGACCGCTTACAGGCTTGTTCCACCCATCCACTGCTGTTCTTGCCGCCTGCTGAGAGATTGTGCCTTTCTGTTTCACGTGACTCACCCACTGGTCTGCCGTCATTTCCCCATCACATCCACGCAATTGCCCTGAATGTCTGATGTGTTCCGACTGCTGTGTCGCGGTTGTCTTATCCACTCGTCTAGTGGACTTTGAACATTTGTTTCGATCCGATGTCTTCCTGTATTCCTGGCTTTGAACTCGTGATCTTCGTGATTGAAGCCATCCCCCTGCCATTTCCTGTGTCCTCTGTCACCCCATCCGTTTCCAGATGCGCTGTGTGGTGGTTCTCCTCGTGGGAGCCGCGTGTGTGGTCGGACAGAGGACCTTCCAGAACACCCGATTCGACCTGCCAGCCGATCTGCCCAGCGAGGATGGAGACTTCGCAGCGCAGGTACGAGACCTTTACAACCTGTTCATGACAACCATTATGCTCCTCTCCATTGTGCACAATGATATGGTGGAAGATGAGAGTGTCACGTTGTTTGCAGGGAGAGGCGCCCATCGCGACAGTGGTGAAGAACGTGCTGAAGCCGCAGAAGGTGAAGGCGGCTGTCCTCAATCCCCAGTCTCAGCCGCAGATGGTGCAGCCACAGCCGGTAGCTGCCCACACCCTGCCACCCATGCCCACACTACCCCCGCACACGGTATGCCCCCCCCCCTCTCTCTCTTCGTCTTTCTGTCTCACCCTCTCTCTGTGTCTAATTCCATTTTTCTGTCTTTCTGTAATTTCAAAACGAAACGTAGAAGACTAGTGGATAGATTGCGGTGGATGAAAAGAGAAGAGGTGATGAGAGTTGCTGAGTTGATGATTTCAGTTCCCCACCCTTCCTCCCCACCCCACCCTGGCTCCCCACACCTTCCCCACCTTCCCCCCTCATACCTTCCCCACATTCGCGCCACACACTTTCGGTGAGTACTGTCTTTTCAAGTTCGAAAAACGAACTAATGACGAAACTGATGTATGTGTTTGAGGGACGTTGCCGCCGCACACGTTCCCCACGTTCGCCCCTCCTGCCGCCACTACCCCCGCCCCCGCACTCGCCCCCGCACCCGCCCCCGCACAGACTCTCCCTCCCATGATCAACCTGCCCGACGTGCGACAGCAGGTAGCCACTGATATACATGTCCCAACCTATCTCCATGCCTGCAGGTGCAGGGACAGGCACAGATCCAACAACAGCCACAGCAGTTCCAGGGACAGCAGCAGCAATTCCAGGTATTCATCTCTCCCTCCCTCCTTCCCTCCCTCCCTCCCTCCCTCCCCTCTCACCCCACCATTGCAGGGCACCGCGCAGCTCCAGCAGGGACAGCAGTTCCAGCAGCCTCAGCAGGTTCAGCCTCAGAAACAGCAGTTCCAGGTTGGCCGAGTGACGTCACTTCATTTTAGTTAGGATGATGTATATGTATCCATTCAGGCTCAGCAGCAGCAGCAATTCCAGCAGCAGTATCAGCAGGGTCAGTGGCAGTGGAACGGACAGCAGTGGGTGTGGTATCCGGCACAGCCTCAGCAGGTGCAGGTGCAGGTGAGGGAGAGAGGGGGAGGGAGAGAGAGGGAGAGAGAGAGAGGGGGGGGGAGGGAGGGAGAGGGAGGGAGAGAGGGAGAGAGAGGGGAAGAGAGAGAGAGGAAAAGAGAGAGAGACGTTGAAAGATGCCTGTTCAGCCGGTGCAGCAGCTGAACACTCAGCAGCAGCAGTGGCAGCAACCCCAGCAGGTCCAGATTCAGGTATGGCATTGGGCACACTGTCTGTTGTTTATCATCTTGATTCCGACAGACGATCTTATGTAGCATGACGGGGAATTGACGGGGAACAAAAATATAGTTTCAAGGGGAATTTGGATAATCTGGAGAGAGACTTGGCTGTCATCCTACAGTCTGCTTTCAGCCGCAGCAGCCAGTGAACCAGCAGCTGCCGTCTGCTCCTCTGCCCCAGCCCGTAGCCCCGCCCCCGCCTCCTCCCGCGCCCCAGGTAAGGGCAGCAACTCTCTCTCTCTCTCTCTCTCTCTCTCTCTCTCTCTCTCTCTCTCTCTCTCTCTCTCTGGCGTATATACATTCAATTATAACAGGTCGTGATCCAGCCTTCTAGCAACATCAGCCCGCGCGCTATCGAGCCTCCCCTCAAGGTAGGACTTGTCAGATTATCGATTGATTATCGATTTCCCTTGCAGGAGGCGGTCCCTCAGTCTGTGGAAGTTCCGGATGTGCCTCCCGTCTCTTCACATGTCTGGTTCAAGGACGGATTCGACACTAGCGGTCAGAAAATTTTCACACGTTCTTTATTATGCATTATGGTTTATGGACATATGAAAAGATGTAGAGATGTGATCTTGTGATTACTAGTTTCTCGCCTTTACGCAACTCTCGCTCTCCCATAGGCCGCGCCGCAATCCTGTTGGTCTGTTGTTTCAACTGATATCACCTCGCAATCCACGCAGACTGGATCGGGATTCAGTGAATAGGGAAAGAACTGGATCATATCCTGCACATCCTAGCAATGCAATGGTCCATCGAAGCTGACTGAATGTTCGAAAGGCAGGAGTTGACCAAATATGAAATATGATGAAATCTGGAAGTAGTGATCATTATATTCATTTCTCAAAGCAACTTCAAACTACTTCTAATTACTTTCCTCACAGCTCAAATTGTCCCGGGATCTCATCGAAGAATGATTTCGAAAGAAACTGACCGCCACTAGTGTTTTGATTTTTTATTGATTATGGTGTATGATAATTGACTGGACGTTGTACTGACGGGTTACAGTGTGCCGCCGCGATCTCTCCTCTATCGCCCGTCTCTTCCGAGCCAAGTTCCCCGCCAACCTCAGCAACACCGGAAAGGACGCCGCACTCGCTGGTATCTCTCTCTCTCTCTCTCCCTCCCTCTCTCTCTCTCTCTCTCTCCCTCTCCCTCTCCCTCTTCATGGCTATATCCAGGTCTGGTGGAGACTCGTCTGATCGAGTGCGAGCGTAAGAGGGATGCGGGCCATTGGGACAAGGTCGACACACTCATCTCCAAGATCACACTCAGCAAGAGGTGCGCGCAGTCCTCTCTCTCTCTCTCTCTCTCTCTCATGATCTCATCCATTTATAGTACAACTTTATAACACTATAGGTAAACAACACAACAAACAGTCTCTTTCCAGCGAGGAGTCCGAGTGTCGTGCTGGGTTGGTGCAGGAGCGCATCTCCTGTCACAACCTCCTCAACTATGCCTGTCAGTTCATCGCCCCTCAGTACAACTTCCGACTCGTGCCCGCCAGGATCACCATACAGGTACACTCACTCACTCACTTCGTACTATCTACCGTATTGTATTCATCACAATCCGCCTTCTCGTACATGTAGCTGTGCCTTTGTTTCAGGAGGCTCGTCAGGCGGAGAATGGTTCGGAGAAGTGTCGCAAGGTGGTGCGCCTCGTCAAGAAGAGGCTCGAGGAGCAGAGGCACTAGACCAGCTCTCGGTATACTGTATCCCTACTATTACTGTACGTACCGTACACCTCACCATACCATCTCACCCCTTCCTTGCCCCACCTGTGATTGGTTCACGTGCAATACGAATCTCAGCTCATATCAGATAAATTATGTCTTTCAATCACGAGTTTATCGTCAACAAACATGTCTAGAATTCAATCAGTATAGGAGTGGGGTAAGTACAGACCTTAGTTTCTGCCATAAATTGCTAACATGAGTAAAGCGAATCAAAAACAATTAGAAACATTGAAAACCTAATTAAACTGCTACAAAAAGGACAAGTATCAGAACATAGTAACAACAGTAATCAAGCATAGATGCGAGGTTAGGGTACACTATGAAATCATCAGTTTCGAGGGGTCACAATCATCAACAATCGAAATACGCACATACCTCTCACAAAACAATCCAAGAGATCTTACTCCCGCACTACTCACCAGACCATATCAAACCGGAAGAAGCGGAACCATGTCATATCAACAATCACTTAGCCATACACAACAACACAGTACCGTACCCTCTACCAGTCTAGTCTACCGTACCCTTTCTCTCACTTCCTGGGGCTCTTCTGGGGACTCTTGTGCTTGCGCGGCGAGAGAGCTTCCTTCATCAGCTTGTTCAGCGTACGCTTGTCCAGCTTCTCATCCTTCTCGCCGTTGCTGTCTGTAGAGAAGATCTCTTTCCCCTCCCCCGCCTCTCTCTCTCTCTCTCTCTCTCTCTCTCTCTCTCTCTCTCTCTCTCTCGCTCACTCTCTCTCTCTCTCCTTTCCCCACCCTGTCCTCTGCTTCCGTCCGTCACATCCTTCTCCAACTGAAGCTTCTTCCTCGCTAGCTTGTAGATGCCAGTCTCTACCTGTAATGACGTCATTCATGTTGGATGACGTCATCGTGACTCACCGTTCCCTCGGCTATCAGTCGAATCACGTGCACCGGCTTCTTCTGACCCATGCGATGACAGCGGTCCTCGGCCTGCAGTCACCAACACTCGTATAGAGTATAGAGTAGCAAGTATCTAATTGTCGTTGTCTCCTTATTACTAGTGCATACCCTATTCTGTCAACGTGACGTCTGTTCTGAACCGTCCCCCCTCCCTCCCGCACCTGCTTGTCGTTGTAGGGGTTGAAGTCAATGTCGTGTATGATGATGTGGTTGGCTGAGGTGAGGTTGATACCCAGTCCGCCAGCCCTCGTAGACAGAAGAAACACAAACTGCGTGGGCGAAGAGTTGAACGCGTCGATCATCTCCTGCCTGGACAAGACAAACCGTCAAGGCAACACAAGAGAGAGAGAGGGGGGGAGGGAGAGAGAGATGGAGAGAGAGAGGGAGAGAGATGGAGGGAGAAAGAGAGGAACACGGAGGGAGAGGAAGAGGGAGAGAGAGAGAGAGAGAGAGAGAGAGAGAGAGAGAGAGAGGGCAGAGGGAGAAAGAGGAAGAGGGAAAGTGGAAGTGGAGAGAGGGAAAGAGAGGGTGGAGAGGGAGAGACGCTCACCGCTCCATGACGGGCGTGCTTCCATCGAGTCGCACGAAGTCGTGTCCCCTCTGTCGCAGGTACACCTCGAGAATGTCGAGCACCGAAGTGAACTGCGAGAAGATGAGCACCTTGTCGCCCTCAAAACAACACGAATAAACCTTCTATTACATTCTTTCATATGAACAGGGCGAGAGGGCGAGAGAGAGAGGGCGAGAGAGAGAGCGAGAGAGAGAGTGAGAGAAAGAGAGAGAGAGAGATCGTGCCTTGTCCTTTATCTCGGGCAGCTTCTTGTCCAGGTACTTGCACTTTCCACTCTCCAGTGCGAGTGACTCATCCAGTAGGAACCTGGAGGTCGACGTGTACTTCTCGCACAGCTGGAAACGGAATCGAAACGGAATCACCAACCAGTTGATAATCGATCAATACATCAATGTTCACTGCGCCCACCTGATGGAGCTGCAGATCGCTGAGGAACTCGAAGTCTTCCGCCACGTCAGCCACCTATAACACCATTTGTTCTTTCTCCCCCCCCTTCCCCTCTCGCACCTTCTTCTTCGAGTACTGGTTCTCCTTGGAGACGAGTGTCCTGGCGACCAGCTGCAGCTTCTGCAGGTCGAACTGCGTCCGCACGAGCAGGGGGTGGTTGGCCGCCTGCCTGCAATCAGAGAGATCCGTTGGCCCCGCCCCACCTTGCCCCGCCCTCTTTTCATTCACCTCAGTCGAATCAGGTTCCCGTAAGCATTGTTGTCGTCTTCGCCGTCGCCGCGCAGAGCCTCCACCACCTGAACATCAATCAATCAATCGATCGATGAATCGATGAACTAGCATCCCACGCACCTGTTCGTATATCCTCGCCTGTCTCTCGTCCATCTCTATCATCACAACCTCGTCCGTCTTCGGAGGAAGGTTCGACAACACCTGCATAAAAATAAGTTGACCTGCTTCCTGCTTGTCAAAATATGGGTTACAGTAAGAGAATAATGAGCCGTGTCCCTTCTCCTCTCCCCACTCACATTAGCCTTGAGCCTCCTGAGGATGTATGGTTGGAGGATGGCCTTGGCTTGCTCGATCCTGTCCCTCTGGTACAGGGCACGCGCGTTCTCACCCCCTTCCAGGGAGGGGCCTTGCTGCAGCACACACCATCCACCCCCCTTCAGTCTCTCCCCTCCCCCCCCCCTCTCTCTCTCTCTCTCTCTCTCTCTGCGTACCTGCTTGAAGTGTCCGAGTAGCTGCGTGATATCCTCGCAGTATCGGGTGAACACGTCAGTCATGACAAAGTACATGAGGGAGATGAGTTCGATCAGGTTGTTCTGGAGGGGCGTGCCCGTCAGAAGGATCTTCCGGTCGCCCTGCAAAACACTACGTCTTCTGGATATTTCAACGCCTTTCCAAGTAGGAAGATCGAATAAACACACTGAAACGTACGTTCACTAAAAACAATAAACTGTTTTTGAATTTTTACAAAACTTCAATACGACCAACTTTAGAGTATGGATCTGAAATTTTGTGTCACATGAGTAAGGGTTGTATTAATGATCTAGATAAAGTTCAGAGAGCATTTACTAAAATATTATTGCCAAAAATGTCATATCCCCACCGTTTATCTGAACTATCTCTCGAAACATTGTGGTTCAGACGAATCAAAACGGATCTGCGTATAGTACACCGTTACCTGTATGGTTATATGAATACGCAGCACATGCCTTTCACACTAGTTCCCCGAGATTCACGAGCTGCATCACTACGTTCTAATGGACTTAAAATAACCTATACCGCCTCTGGCTCTGAGCCAACTTTTGTTTCCTCCCGAGTAGTAAACTATTGGAATAAGCTGGACCGTTCTACCGTTTGTTTATACAGTAAGAAAGAATTTAAGTTATCCCTCAATAGATTCCTTTTGCTTCACCCACTAGACGACCCCACTAGGCTTTAGTATATCGCGTGAGTACTATCATTGACTGTAGTGTCTCGTAGCAGGCTTTTCCTGCTCTCATCTTTCAGCCTGCTTCCTACCGGGAGCGCGTGTCTCACACAAGCACTTTGTGCCTCTGAGGGGCGCGCTGCAGTCTCGCCTTGCGGTGTGTGGACTTGAATTGCTCGACACATCGACCGACCAAACCATCCCCACTATCCTCATTCAGTGCCTGACTGTTTTATGGATAAACAATTATTATTATTATTATAAGATAATATTTTTCACAAACCTTGATCTTCATGAGACTCCTGTACCTCTCGGTGCCGCAGTTCTTGAGCATATGCCCCTCGTCGTAGATGACGTAGTTCATCCGGAAGTGTTTGAAGAACTTCTTGTCGTCGCTCTTCGATCCGACCATGTTGTACGTCGTCAGAACCACGTCCGTCTAAACAATCCAGTTTCACAACACACGACGCCGACACCCTTTTTCCGCCATCCACCTACCGTATCCTTCTGCTTCTTGGCCATGGCTCGTATGTGCTTCCTCTCATCCATCGTACCGTAGTAGGTGAGTAGACGGACAGTGGGACACCTAAAGTGGTTGTTAGAGAGAGAGAGAGAGAGAGAGTCAACGAACACAATCACCACCCCAACGCACCACTTTGCAATCTCCTTCATCCAGTTCTCTACGGTGGACGAGGGGACAACGACCAGATGGGGACCGCGCACCCCGTGCTCCTTCATCCACGCAATGAACGAGATCACCTGGATCGTCTTGCCCAGACCCTGCAAACAGTCTACTCATCCAATCAAATCGTCTTAACACCTTCTCTACACCATAATCACCATGATCTTCTCTTATGATCACATTTTTCATCACTTGCAGTTGAAGTTGAATAGCTATGATAAACGGTATTGGATACGAGTGAAGAGCACTGACCATCTCGTCTCCGAGGATGCAGTTGAATCCCTTCCGGTGCATCATCACCAGCCAGTTCAGCCCCATCTGCTGGTACTCGTGCAGGCGACAACTGAAGGGAGGTGGCCTGCCTATTTCTTTCCCTACTCTACTAATTCATAAACAAGAACACCACCAAATGAGCATACAGATGACGTCATCCCCCCACTCACCCGTCACTGAGCAGCTTTGGCTGTTGGTTGTCTCTGGTGACTTCGTCGAAACACTCTGCTATCTCCTTCGCGTGCTGCTTGCAATCATCCAGGATCTTCTCCAGCACACCCCTGCACAACAAGCAAGTAATCAATAAATCAATATTCGAAAAGTCAAGTACTTAAAAAAATTGTAATCGACACATCAATCAATACAAATACTCACCTGTTCTCCACGTACTCCATGTACGCGTCGATGGCAGCCGTGCCGCGCGGGATCGACGAGATCGACTCGCGCTAAAATCAATAAATCAATAACTCAAAAGCAATACTTATCGATTTGTCTCACTGACCAGGGCGCTGAACGAGCCGAAAGGCCTGGTGGCAAGCACGTGGTCGGCCATCTTTTCGTTCATGCGAGGGGCATCGAGGAGGGCCTGACAGGGTACGGTAGGGTTACGGTATACGGGTACGGTAAGCAAAGGAAACTAAATCACTACCTGTCTCTCGGCCGTGTTGAAGAACTCGCAGGTGGCCTGTTCGTTGATGGAATCCGCTCGTCGTTGCTTCTCCGTTCGGCGGTCGTCCTGCACAAGGCACGTAAACAACAACACAAACAACCAAACAAACAAACGACCCACATCACTATCGTCACTGGGCGTCTCCTCACCGCCGTTCACCATCTCGTCGTCATCCGATCCGAGACCGTCCTCGTCGTCCGAATCTGCGCCACCGCCACGCTACAATCAACATACAGTACTGAACCAAGCTACAATGCACACCTTCACCTTCTTCTTCTCTTTGGCAGCAGCCTTGGCGACTGCCTTGAGAGAGACGGGAGTGACGGGTTTGTTCTCCTTGGGGCTCTCCTCCTTCTTCTCCTCCTCTTCGCTGTCGCTGCTCAACACTATCCGCCTCGTCTTCTTCTGCGTCTGCATAGGCCGCACCACCTCAACATCATGATTCAGAAATTTACATAATATAACAAAATAAAGGTATACAAAAGTGAACGTGGCTTAACATACCACATCGCTGGCGTCGACACTGTCGCTGTTCATCTTTTGGAGGCGGGGCTTCGACTGCCACTCGCCGCCGCCAGAGACACGAGCAAGGGGAGAGGCCTTCTGCAAACACAACATCAACATCGAACGAGGACAAAGCGAGGCAATCCAAACAACATACTCACCTTCTTCTCCTCCTCCTTCTCGTCCTCACTGCTCTCGGATAGACGCGACTCCTTACTACAAACACCAATACATTCAGCCATCATGTGACAGACCTACCTTTTTCCGAAGCTGATCTTGAGCACGGGGTTCTTGGCCGGCGGAGTCGCCTTCTTCACTGGCTAAAAATTGATACGATCTTGATACTAGCTAGAAATGCTTATACCCACCTTCTTCCTTTTCCTGGGTTCGTCGTCGCTCAGCTCGAAGTCTTCCTCCTCACTCGCCTCATCGTCGTCGATGAAGTCGTCCTCCTCCTCGTCCGACGCAACCAACTTGGACTTCTTCTTGCCAGCGCCTAAACCCTCATCCATCAACAGATGTCGTATCAGATGTTCTACTTACCGTACTTGTGCTTGTTGCCGCTCTTCTTTGCCGGCGACTTACCCGCTATCGAGCCGGCGACCTTCAAACACAAATCGATTGATAAACATGATTGTGTGCTGACCCCCTGTGAGAGTGCGGCTCGCTTGTACTGGAGACTGGCCATCAGCATAGCATTCGAGGCGGACACAGGGCGCGCCACGCGCCGCGCCGAATCGTCGCTGAACTTGCTGCTGCTCATCACCCAGACAAAAGCGAGCGCCTAAGAGTATTGGTTTTGATCAAATAAACATTTTTATTACTGAAAAAGTGAGAAAAAAAACAATAAAAAACACTGAATCGAACGATTTCAATGTGAACAAACGAAAAAAGAGCGCACGATAACTAAGGCAACCCTCGCGGCCTCCGCGCGGCTTTTGCGGGGGTCTCGGAGACCGCTTGGGTACAGCGCGGGAGCTCCGAGAAAGTTCCCGCGGAAGCCGCGAAAAATTTCGCGTCTTTCGCGGGAATTCCGCGGAAAACCCGAAACGACCAACTAGTTTGGTCGTTTTTTGTTGTTGTCTTCGTTGTTTCTTTGTGAACACATACCACGACATATGTTGAACATCATTTTTATTATTGATACATACATCAAACATGAAGCACCCACAATAACATAACAATCTGACAGGTATACACAATTGCAATCTTATTGTTGGGGTTGGTACTGCGCTGGCTGCTTGAAATCGGCATCTGGTGCGAGATCTTGAGCTTGTTCTTGATCGGGGTCTCCTCGTACTGTAGTCTTCTGATTCTTCTGCCGTAGAGAGCCGTACACGCCTGAAAACATGGAGTTGAAACAACTGTACATACAAAACATTACTTACCGGTTATCACGCTGCAATGTTGTCTAGCATAATCTCATCGCATGTAATAGCCGAGACTCGGCAGAACTGCAGACATAGACCATATGTAAGTACATGTGAGAACTGAGGACTTCCCTTACCGTACCTATAGACCTTAGTTTCAATGTACAGCCGTAGAACCACATGATAGGAATGTCGTGGTATGTGTTCACAAAGACACAACGAAGACAACAACAAAAAACGACCTGAACAAACAATTACAGATACATATAACAGAAAAACAGTAATAAATAAGAAAATAAACAGTATGAACACATAAACAGGTGAAAACATTGAACTTGTATGTTCACGAAATTCAAACTGAAAAGGACGCCATCGCCGTCTTCGGGTTTTCCGCGAAAGCCCCGCGGAACCCGCGATAATCTCTCGGAGCTTCCGCGGAACGCCCGAAAGTGAGGCGAGCTTCGCGTGTTCCGCGGAAAGTCCGCGGGAGGTTACGATTTCGCGGGGCTTCCGCGGGACTTCCGAGCGGCCCGCGAAAAAATCCAAAATCTCGCGGGGCTTGGCGGTTTGTCTGAGAATATTGTGTATTGTCCTTGTGTTGCACGACACTGCACATTATTTCAAACTCACTTTTGGAGTAAGGAAAAGTTTATTGCAATCACCGCGTACACTGTACAAATCTTAGACATTACATTTCAAATGTAAGTGGTAAGATTTTCTACGGGTTAGGAGTTCATGGATTGTGTGTTTTCTAAGTGTAAGTGTAAGATGAGGGGGGGGGGGATTTAGCTGCGACGAACGCGGATTCCGAGGGCGACAATAGCGAGAGCACGGAGAGAGACAATCTAAACCGAGAAGTTAGGAAAGAGAAGAAAGGGATGGAAAAGGAAGCACTCACGAGAAGCACAATGATGCCGATGTTCCTCCAGAAGTGGCTCTCATGGAAAGACTGCCGCTCCAGCACTTCAATACCCGTCCTACCGTACTTCTCACACTCGTATATCGTAGCGTTACTAGTCGCCTCACAACCTGAACGGTACGGTGGTGTGGATTACTGTAAGATATCAAGGTACCTTGAATCGGGCCGCGCAGCTCGTCACTGGCCCAGATGTTGATCATGTGACTCTCGAACGCGTATTTGAACCACGACAGGTGAGAGTACCACCTGCAGGAAACAAGTAAACAACCAGGTAAACGAACAAATGGGTGAGCAACTGACGCGAGGTAGGGCGGGACGGTGTTGAGGTTGATGAAGAATCCACCGAAGAGCATGAGAGGGACAACGAACATAGGCATATAGGTGGTAGCCACCTCCACGTTGCCAAAGATACACGCGGCAGCGTAGCCTGCGAGAGAACTTTCTCTCCCCCAGCCCCCCCCCCCCCCCTCTCTCTCTCCCCTCTCTCTCACCGACAGAGACAGCAGCTCCAGCCATCATGAACGAAACGAGAAGAAATCCGAAAAACATTGAAGGCTGGTGAATCCTGGATAAGGATACGGTAGGGTATGGTGTACATGACTAGCATACCTGTCATGAAGAACACAACCGTCGAGTACACCGTAGGGAGAATGAAGTACTGGAGAGACTGAAAGAGGGAGAGATGTGTGAGAGAGAGAGAGAGAGAGAAAGAGAGAGATGAGAGTGAGAGATGAGAGAGATGAGAGAGAGATGAGAGAGAGATATGAGAGAGAGAGAGATGAGAGAGAGAGATGAGAGAGAGAGATGAGAGAGAGAGACAGATAAGAGAGAGAGAGAGAGAGAGAGAGAGAGAGAAAGAGAAAGAGAGATAAGAGAGATGAGAGAGAGATAAGAGAGAGAGAGAGATCAGAGAGAGATGAGAGAGAGAGAGAGATCAGAGAGAGAGATGTGTGTGTGAGAGAGAGAGAGAGAAAGAGAAAGAGAGAGAGAGAGAGAGAAGAGAGAGAGAGAGAGAGAGAGAGAGAGTCTATCACTCACATCAGCGAGGTTCTTGCCGACAAAGTAGGCACTGGGATGGTACATGTTGGACTGGTAGTCGCGAATCACAATCGGCAGCTCCGAAGTGAACACCTGAAAATCATCTCTCTCTCTCTCTCTCTCTCTCTCTCTCTCTCTCTCTCTCTTTCTCTCTCTCTCTCGCTCCCTCTCTCTCCCACCTGAATACAGGGGAACATGAACATGACGTTCATATCCCTGGCCGCGTTGAATCCCACTCCCAGATAGTTCATCACAGTGTCACTCTTCAGCACAGTCTGGTAGTACAGAAGACCCACGATCAGAGATGTCACCTACAATCAGCAGTCGACTGTTCGATTCTCTCAGGAAAAAGTTTTGGTATATTTTTTGTGCACACTTACCAAAACTTGGAAGAGACGGAGGCGGAGGATCATCGGATTCCTCCGAACAACAATGAAAGCACGGAGGAAGAGAAGCCACACCTGGGTGAGCCACGAGATCTGGTAGCTGAAACAAGGAGGGTGAGAAAGAGAGAGAGAGAGAGAGAGAGAGAGAGAGAGAGAGAGAGAGAGAGAGAGAGAGACGGACGTCTCCCTGAACCGGTCGTCGTCCTTGATCCTTCTGCTGCTGCTGCTCTCCTGGTTGCCGTGCGTCTTCCAATGGATTTCCTTCGCCATCTTCGAACCTTCGTACGTCTTGATCAGACCCTACGAATCATCTGTCTTCATTCCTCTCTCAAGGTACGCAATCAATCACACGTACATCGACCCTGTCCACATACTGATCTTCTTCCTCCTGTGAGTCATTCCGAGAGAGAACCTGGATATTGATCAGTCAATAAATCAATAAATCAATCAAAAACCTTGATGAAGTGGTCGGCAGGGTTCATGTACTTGGCCATCTGGTAGCCGTGCCTGCAAATGAATAATTAAGAGGGAGAGAAAAAGAGAGAGAGAGAGAGAGGAGAGAGAGGGGAGAGAGGGGGAGAGAGGGGGGAGAGAGGGGGGAGAGAGGGGGGGAGAGAGGGGGGGGAGCGAACTGACTCGTCGAGGAAGGGAACAATCTCGTCGGCCGGTCCTTGGAACATGACCCGTCCGGACGCCATCAGAATCAGCCTGGAATGAAGGAAGTGAGAAAAGAGAAGAAAGGAAGTACTCACTTATCAGCCAGTTCGAACACTTGCGAGCTTGGCTGGTGGATGGTGGTGACGACAGTCTTACCCTGCTGCGCCAGATGCTTCAGACACGACATCACCTGGACAAGCACCTCTCTCTCTCTCTCTCTCTCTCTCTCTCTCTCTCTCTCTCTCACTCTCTCTCTCTCTCTCTCTCTCTCGTTCTCTTACCTGGAGAGACATGTAAGAGTCGAGCCCCGACGTCGGCTCATCGCAGAACAGAATCGGCGGGTCAGTGATGATCTGCGAGTGTACTGTAGTCTACCGTATATCTATTGCTACAGTATACCTCGCAGGCAAACGCGAGTCGCTTCTTTTCTCCGCGGGAGATACTCTTGTTGAGGATGCCGCCAATTCTCGTGTCAGCACACTTGAGAAGGCCGACCTAGAAGGAAAAGGAGTAGCAAGAGAGGAGCAGAAGGAGAAGGAGCAGGAGCAGGAAAACACTTGTTGTAGCAGCTTGTCGACCCTGCGAGCGCGCTCCTCCTCGGAAACAGAGCGAGGGGTCTTCACACGAGACTGGAGTGAGTGGAATTGGACACGGGAGGAGCAAGATGGAGGAGAGAAGGAGCAGGAAGATTGGGAGAAGGAGCAGCCTGATACCGTGAACTCTAGTGTCTCCCTGACAGTCAGGTCTCCCAGAAAGACATCCTCCTGCTGTACGTACGCACTCATCTTCCGCATCTCACCGTTCCCCACCAGAGTGTTGTTCACCAGAACCTACGAGAAATCTCTCTCTCCTCCTCTCCCTTTCTCTCTCTCCCCTCTCTCTTCCTCTCTTCCTCTCTCTCTCTCTCTCTCTCTCTCTCTCTCTCTCTCTTTCTTTCCCTCCCATCCTCACCTCTCCGTACACCTTGATCTCTCGGATGTTTCTCTGTGTGAGGATATTGAGGAGGGTCGTCTTCCCCGCTCCAGACGCTCCCATGATAAACGTCACCTCTCCCGGACTCGCCACCCCGGACACTGAAGTACGGAAAGGATACGTAGTAGATGAATTAGGCTTACGGTAGACAGTATCTACAGTACCCTCTTTGAGAACGGTCCTGTATCCAGCGTGGATCGCATCATCTCCGCCAGCCGGCTCTCGGTTGCCAGAGAAGAGACGAGGAGAGCAGCCTGCAAGGGGTACGGTAGAGTACAGTATACCCTAGACACGGTAGAGTACAGTAACCCTTACCCAGGTCTCTTCCCGTCGGGAACCTCGGCATGGACGTCGCGCCACTTCAGTCGAAGGCCCTTCTTCTGAAAATAGGTTCACGATTCTGTGTATATGGCAATGCAAAGTATTCCTCACCTTACTGGTCACCTCCCCCTTCTCGTTGTCAACAGTGGGGACGGTGCGATCGGAGGTCTGGGGAGACACGATGAGAGAGA
>CAWZYM010000070.1:437500-466776 GCA_963966185.1 Rhabditoides inermis | reverse complement strand
AAGACTGCAGAAAAAACTAAACACAGAAAGCTAAGGTGCAAACGCACTAAGGTGCAAACGCAAACAAATCGTATTTTTTCAGAAGGACCACACGATTCCAACTCGAATCAACCTCAGCATGAGCCTCTATCAGATACTCGATGTGGTCAGTCTGAGTCTCTTATCTCTTTTTTATCTCTCTATCTCATTCTCTCTCCCTCTCTCTTGTTCAATACGGATATTCCAGGATGAGCACTCTCAAAGTATCAGCGTCAACGTATGGATGGTGCAGGTAACTCTTTTCATCCTCATTCCACCAATCTCTTCTACATTTGGTTGTTTCAGGACTGGTTCGATGAGTTCTTAGATTGGGATCCGCGCGACTTTGGAATGCTCAACAAGACTATCGTTCCCATCGATCAGATATGGATACCAGACACCTACCTTTACAATAGGTCAGCTCTTTTGACATTATTTCTTTACTTTACCTTACATTGGTATACCAACATTTTGGATTCTAGTTGTGATATTTTTGTGTAGAGATGCAGATGCGTTCTAGAAAGTCCAATATGTGGTTACGTATAAGTGTTATGTTTATGTTGTTTATGGTACTTTCGATGAAAAAGGTGAAATGCAAGAAAAACGTGAATGCCTATTCTTACTTCTCACAATTAGCGTGATGTTCGGAAAGAGAGAGAGAGAGAGAGAGAGAGGGGGGAGAGGGGGAGAGAGAGAGAGAGGGAGAGAGAGGGAGGGAGAGAGAGAGAGAGAAAGGGGGAGAGAGAGAGGGAGAGAGGGAGAGAGAGAGAAAGACTGTTTTTTTTCAGTGAGACTCTCGAGCAGAAAAAAACCGAGTCGCTCATGAATGCAATTGTTTCAACGGGCCACTGGGCGAACGACTCGCAGGTCCGTCTCTCTTTCTCTTTCTCTTTCTCTCTCTCTCTCTCTCTCTCTCCTCTCTCTCTCTCTCACCCACTCTCTCTCTCTCTCTCTCTCTACCCTTCTATCATCCAGGGTGCTCGAGTCCAACTGATGTTTCCTGCCATCTACCGACTGTCTTGTCCAATGAACGTCAAGTGAGTGTTTTTTTGTATTTTAGTAAACTAATGTTTTTTTATTACTTCTTTCAGGTTCTTCCCTTATGACGTCCAAAACTGCTCGTTTATCATTTCCTCCTGGACTAATTCCATGGTTACGTAATTCACAAGAACTCAATTACAATAGTAAAATTACATCAATAATAATGCTTTTAGAAAACCCTCGACTACTGGCCGAAGTCGGACAGGGTGAATCTGGGAAATATGGTGAGAGAACACGAAGTAATCAATCAATAAATGAATACATTTTGAGGTGAACAACGAGGAGTGGTCGGTGATCTCGTTTCACTTCGAGCGAGTGGAGGTAATAGAGAGAGAGGGGAGAGAGGGGAGAGAGGGGAGAGAGGGGAGAGAGGGAGAGAGAGAAGGGGGTAGAGAGAGAGAGAGAGAGAGAGAGAGAGAGAGAGAGAGAGAGACTCGCTCTTTCTGCAGAAGTTCTACGCGTGCTGTCCGCACCCTTGGGTGATGCTCTATGCTCACTTGGTCATCAAAAGAAAGCCTCTCTACTACGTTGTCAACCTGGTCGGTGTATTTTCGTTCAATTCTTTTTGTTCAATTCTTGTGAAAGGGGAGTAATATATAACGCTACAATACATCAAATCAAAAGTTCGTATGAAGTTCGTATAAAGTTCGTATGAACAAATTGTACTTATAAGTCTACGTGTCGTTCCCTCCAGGTGATCCCTACTTCTATCATCACTATCGTTGCCGTGACCGGATTCTTCACGCCTACATCGAGCAGCTGCGAGAGGGACGAGAAGGTGGGGTGGGGGGGGGGGTATCGAGTACTGAGAATCGGTGGAGCCTATGACCTATGAGGTATACAGTAGGCCCTGTTGATTGTAAAGGTACCTTTTCTCACATGGGTCTTACTACTTTTACGAACCAACCTACGCTAACATTGTACATAATGCCGGAAAATAGCAAACTATAACTTATTGTTCTATTATAGCGGTTGGAGGAACTGTAACTTTTCGCGTGATGTGACTGACTCTTTTCAGCTCTACCTCGGTATCAACACCCTTCTCACCATGTCTATCATGATGCTGATGGTGTGCAATCAGATGCCATCCACAAGCAACTACGTGCCACTCATGAGTCAGTCATCTCTCCCCCTCCTCTCTCCCCCTCTCTCTCTCTCTCTCTCTCTCTCTCCTTACCTGCAATTACCGTATGCCTAGGCTGGTACTACATGGGTATCATCTGTGTGATCGTGTTGGGTACTCTGATGGCGACAGCCGTTCTGGCTATCCACGGACAGAAACACTTCCACCGGCCGCTCTCCAAGAGAGTGCGAGGCATGGTCCACAACAGACTCGTCAACAGGTGGATATTAGAGGTAAGTTACTTTATTCATCATTACCAATATGATATCAGATGTAGCTAATTGTTTTCTTTTCTGACCGACAAATGAGGAAAGCAACAATATTATACGAACATAGCGATGTTTATGCAAATTCACCGTTTTTATGAAGGAGTGTTGAACGTCAGAAGCTCTGGACAGTTGCAATGCGATTCAGGTCCCCTCTTCTTTGCTGGATCTGTGGACAGAGTTCGGAGTAGTGGAGGAGACTCGAATGAGCACGGCCAAGATGGACCCCATGCTCATCGACAAACTACACCCCGTCACGGTCAGCGGTCCCTCCATCTCACTCTCTCAGTCATAATCTATTACTCTCCGCTGTTCCTATCTTGCTTTATCCCTGTTTTGCTCAGATTGATTCATGAAGAAAGTCAAGGACATGTTCTTTTCCAGAAGATGCCGCCTCGTCCCGCGCAGTTCTTCTGCTCGATCTCCTCCAATATGTCCTCTTCCATGTCATCTATCAACTACGAGAAGAGACTCGCCAACATTACCCGACAGTACACACAGCATGTCAGGATGAAGGGTGAGAGAGAGGGAGGGAGAGGGAGGGAGGGAGAGGGAGGGAGGGGGGAGAGGGTTCGTTGCAGACCGTGAGGCCCGTGTGCAGAGGCGTGGTGGGAACGCAGTGGGTGGGGGAGGGAGTCGCGCCCGTGAGATCAAGCGCCAGAAGATGGCGAGGCGATGCAACCTGGAGTGGGAGTACCTGGCCAACGTCCTCGACAGGATTCTACTCACGCTCTTCTGGTGAACGACAGACTATCGATCGATTATCGATTGATTCCCATTTCAGCTCCGTCACCTTCATCTTCTTCGTCGTTCTCATCGCATTCGATCGATTCTTCGCAGTTCATCACTTTGTATGAATTACCCCGGTTCAAATTCCCGCCCTCCACACGTCTTGCACATCACACCTACCGTATAACACTCACTAGGCGACGATTTCCCTCGCTCACTCTCACTTTTCGGGTCAGTACCGCAAGTTTCAAAGTGTATTGCTTGATCTCATAATCATTGATTGTTTATTCTACTACAATACGTGGTACTATGTAGAATGATTAATAAATTGTTTTCATATTTGTTCACACATGAAGAAAGACTGTCTATCGTGAGCTTGAAAGAATCTAATCTACACTTACAAAAATTGATTGCGATTTTGCGATACTTTACGGCTACATGAACGCAAATAGCCTCAGGGTTCCTTGGTATCTAATAGGAGATACGATACAAGTCACAAGTGACAGAAGCCCGGGGTACTGTACTCTCATTATCTCACTGGCCTGGATGACAGTCACACAAAGAGACAATTTGCCAGCGGCAAATCGAGAGCAGCCGAGGATATAAAAGGAGATCAACACATCTCCCAGATAACAGTCCATTGTACAGTCTGCTCGCACCCTGTATGCGACTCAGGTAAGCTTCTCCCAGTGCTCACCGGGCGTCATGCGAGTAATGGCGGAAGCCACTCCTCCCCCACTCTCTCCCCTCCCTGTCTTCTGCCGTTCCTTGTATGCGACTCAGGTGAGCTTCTCCCAGTGCTCACCGGGCGTCATGCGAGTAATGGCGGAAGCCACTCCTCCCCCACTCTCTCCCCTCCCTGTCTTCTGCCGTTCCTTGTATGCGACTCAGGTGAGCTTCTCCCAGTGCTCACCGGGCGTCATGCGAGTAGTGGCGGAAGCCACTCCCTCAACTCTCTCCCCTCCCTGTCTCCTGCCGTTCCTTGTATGCGACTCAGGTGAGCTTCTCCCAGTGCTCACCGGGCGTCATGCGAGTAATGGCGGAAGCCACTCCTCCCCCACTCTCTCCCCTCCCTGTCTTCTGCCGTTCCTTGTATGCGACTCAGGTGAGCTTCTCCCAGTGCTCACCGGGCGTCATGCGAGTAATGGCGGAAGCCACTCCTCCCCCACTCTCTCCCCTCCCTGTCTTCTGCCGTACCTTGTATGCGACTCAGGTGAGCTTCTCCCAGTGCTCACCGGGCGTCATGCGAGTAATGGCGGAAGCCACTCCATCAACTCTCTCCCCTCCCTGTCTCCTGCCGTTCCTTGTATGCGACTCAGGTGAGCTTCTCCCAGTGCTCACCGGGCGTCATGCGAGTAATGGCGGAAGCCACTCCCTCAACTCTCTCCCCTCCCTGTCTCCTGCCGTTCCTTGTATGCGACTCAGGTGAGCTTCTCCCAGTGCTCACCGGGCGTCATGCGAGTAATGGCGGAAGCCACTCCTCCCCACTCTCTCCCCTCCCTGTCTTCTGCCGTTCCTTGTATGCGACTCAGGTGAGCTTCTCCCAGTGCTCACCGGGCGTCATGCGAGTAATGGCGGAAGCCACTCCTCCCCCACTCTCTCCCCTCCCTGTCTTCTGCCGTTCCTTGTATGCGACTCAGGTGAGCTTCTCCCAGTGCTCACCGGGCGTCATGCGAGTAATGGCGGAAGCCACTCCCTCAACCCTCTCCCCTCCCTGTCTCCTGCCGTTCCTTGTATGCGACTCAGGTGAGCTTCTCCCAGTGCTCACCGGGCGTCATGCGAGTAATGGCGGAAGCCACTCCTCCCCCACTCTCTCCCCTCCCTGTCTTCTGCCGTTCCTTGTATGCGACTCAGGTGAGCTTCTCCCAGTGCTCACCGGGCGTCATGCGAGTAATGGCGGAAGCCACTCCCTCAACTCTCTCCCCTCCCTGTCTCCTGCCGTACCTTGTATGCGACTCAGGTGAGCTTCTCCCAGTGCTCACCGGGCGTCATGCGAGTAATGGCGGAAGCCACTCCTCCCCCACTCTCTCCCCTCCCTGTCTTCTGCCGTTCCTTGTATGCGACTCAGGTGAGCTTCTCCCAGTGCTCACCGGGCGTCATGCGAGTAATGGCGGAAGCCACTCCTCCCCCACTCTCTCCCCTCCCTGTCTTCTGCCGTACCTTGTATGCGACTCAGGTGAGCTTCTCCCACTGCTCACCGGGCGTCATGCGAGTAATGGCGGAAGCCACTCCCTCAACTCTCTCCCCTCCCTGTCTCCTGCCGTTCCTTGTATGCGACTCAGGTGAGCTTTTCCCAGTACTCACCGGGCGTCATGCGAGTAATGGCGGAAGCCACTCCCTCAACTCTCTCCCCTCCCTGTCTCCTGCCGTTCCTTGTATGCGACTCAGGTGAGCTTCTCCCAGTGCTCACCGGGCGTCATGCGAGTAATGGCGGAAGCCACTCCTCCCCCACTCTCTCCCCTCCCTGTCTTCTGCCGTTCCTTGTATGCGACTCAGGTGAGCTTCTCCCAGTGCTCACCGGCCGTCATGCGAGTAATGGCGGAAGCCACTCCCTCAACTCTCTCCCCTCCCTGTCTCCTGCCGTTCCTTGTATGCGACTCAGGTGAGCTTCTCCCAGTGCTCACCGGGCGTCATGCGAGTAATGGCGGAAGCCACTCCTCCCCCACTCTCTCCCCTCCCTGTCTTCTGCCGTTCCTTGTATGCGACTCAGGTGAGCTTCTCCCAGTGCTCACCGGGCGTCATGCGAGTAATGGCGGAAGCCACTCCTCCCCCACTCTCTCCCCTCCCTGTCTTCTGCCGTTCCTTGTATGCGACTCAGGTGAGCTTCTCCCACTGCTCACCGGGCGTCATGCGAGTAATGGCGGAAGCCACTCCCTCAACTCTCTCCCCTCCCTGTCTCCTGCCGTTCCTTGTATGCGACTCAGGTGAGCTTTTCCCAGTACTCACCGGGCGTCATGCGAGTAATGGCGGAAGCGACTCCCTCAACTCTCTCCCCTCCCTGTCTCCTGCCGTTCCTTGTATGCGACTCAGGTGAGCTTCTCCCAGTGCTCACCGGGCGTCATGCGAGTAATGGCGGAAGCCACTCCTCCCCCACTCTCTCCCCTCCCTGTCTCCTGCCGTTCCTTGTATGCGACTCAGGTGAGCTTCTCCCAGTGCTCACCGGGCGTCATGCGAGTAATGGCGGAAGCCACTCCTCCCCCACTCTCTCCCCTCCCTGTCTCCTGCCGTTCCTTGTATGCGACTCAGGTGAGCTTCTCCCAGTGCTCACCGGGCGTCATGCGAGTATTGGCGGAAGCCACTCCCTCAACTCTCTCCCCTCCCTGTCTTCTGCCGTTCCTTGTATGCGACTCAGGTGAGCTTCTCCCAGTGCTCACCGGGCGTCATGCGAGTAATGGCGGAAGCCACTCCTCCCCCACTCTCTCCCCTCCCTGTCTTCTGCCGTTCCTTGTATGCGACTCAGGTGAGCTTCTCCCAGTGCTCACCGGGCGTCATGCGAGTAATGGCGGAAGCCACTCCTCCCCCACTCTCTCCCCTCCCTGTCTTCTGCCGTTCCTTGTATGCGACTCAGGTGAGCTTCTCCCAGTGCTCACCGGGCGTCATGCGAGTAATGGCGGAAGCCACTCCCTCAACTCTCTCCCCTCCCTGTCTCCTGCCGTTCCTTGTATGCGACTCAGGTGAGCTTCTCCCAGTGCTCACCGGGCGTCATGCGAGTAATGGCGGAAGCCACTCCTCCCCCACTCTCTCCCCTCCCTGTCTTCTGCCGTTCCTTGTATGCGACTCAGGTGAGCTTCTCCCAGTGCTCACCGGGCGTCATGCGAGTAATGGCGGAAGCCACTCCTCCCCCACTCTCTCCCCTCCCTGTCTTCTGCCGTTCCTTGTATGCGACTCAGGTGAGCTTCTCCCAGTGCTCACCGGGCGTCATGCGAGTAATGGCGGAAGCCACTCCCTCAACTCTCTCCCCTCCCTGTCTCCTGCCGTTCCTTGTATGCGACTCAGGTGAGCTTCTCCCAGTGCTCACCGGGCGTCATGCGAGTAATGGCGGAAGCCACTCCTCCCCCACTCTCTCCCCTCCCTGTCTTCTGCCGTTCCTTGTATGCGACTCAGGTAAGCTTCTCCCAGTGCTCACCGGGCGTCATGCGAGTAATGGCGGAAGCCACTCCTCCCCCACTCTCTCCCCTCCCTGTCTTCTGCCGTACCTTGTATGCGACTCAGGTGAGCTTCTCCCACTGCTCACCGGGCGTCATGCGAGTAATGGCGGAAGCCACTCCCTCAACTCTCTCCCCTCCCTGTCTCCTGCCGTTCCTTGTATGCGACTCAGGTGAGCTTTTCCCAGTACTCACCGGGCGTCATGCGAGTAATGGCGGAAGCCACTCCCTCAACTCTCTCCCCTCCCTGTCTCCTGCCGTTCCTTGTATGCGACTCAGGTGAGCTTCTCCCAGTGCTCACCGGGCGTCATGCGAGTAATGGCGGAAGCCACTCCTCCCCCACTCTCTCCCCTCCCTGTCTCCTGCCGTTCCTTGTATGCGACTCAGGTGAGCTTCTCCCAGTGCTCACCGGGCGTCATGCGAGTAATGGCGGAAGCCACTCCCTCAACTCTCTCCCCTCCCTGTCTCCTGCCGTTCCTTGTATGCGACTCAGGTGAGCTTCTCCCAGTGCTCACCGGGCGTCATGCGAGTAATGGCGGAAGCCACTCCCTCAACTCTCTCCCCTCCCTGTCTCCTGCCGTTCCTTGTATGCGACTCAGGTGAGCTTCTCCCAGTGCTCACCGGGCGTCATGCGAGTAATGGCGGAAGCCACTCCTCCCCCACTCTCTCCCCTCCCTGTCTCCTGCCGTTCCTTGTATGCGACTCAGGTGAGCTTCTCCCAGTGCTCACCGGGCGTCATGCGAGTAATGGCGGAAGCCACTCCCTCAACTCTCTCCCCTCCCTGTCTCCTGCCGTTCCTTGTATGCGACTCAGGTGAGCTTCTCCCAGTGCTCACCGGGCGTCATGCGAGTAATGGCGGAAGCCACTCCTCCCCCACTCTCTCCCCTCCCTGTCTTCTGCCGTTCCTTGTATGCGACTCAGGTGAGCTTCTCCCAGTGCTCACCGGGCGTCATGCGAGTAATGGCGGAAGCCACTCCTCCCCCACTCTCTCCCCTCCCTGTCTTCTGCCGTTCCTTGTATGCGACTCAGGTGAGCTTCTCCCAGTGCTCACCGGGCGTCATGCGAGTAATGGCGGAAGCCACTCCCTCAACTCTCTCCCCTCCCTGTCTCCTGCCGTTCCTTGTATGCGACTCAGGTGAGCTTCTCCCAGTGCTCACCGGGCGTCATGCGAGTAATGGCGGAAGCCACTCCCTCAACTCTCTCCCCTCCCTGTCTCCTGCCGTTCCTTGTATGCGACTCAGGTGAGCTTCTCCCAGTGCTCACCGGGCGTCATGCGAGTAATGGCGGAAGCCGACTCCCTCAACTCTCTCCCCTCCCTGTCTCCTGCCGTTCCTTGTATGCGACTCAGGTGAGCTTCTCCCAGTGCTCACCGGGCGTCATGCGAGTAATGGCGGAAGCCACTCCCTCAACTCTCTCCCCTCCCTGTCTCCTGCCGTTCCTTGTATGCGACTCAGGTGAGCTTCTCCCAGTGCTCACCGGGCGTCATGCGAGTAATGGCGGAAGCCACTCCTCCCCCACTCTCTCCCCTCCCTGTCTTCTGCCGTTCCTTGTATGCGACTCAGGTGAGCTTCTCCCAGTGCTCACCGGGCGTCATGCGAGTAATGGCGGAAGCCACTCCTCCCCCACTCTCTCCCCTCCCTGTCTTCTGCCGTTCCTTGTATGCGACTCAGGTGAGCTTCTCCCAGTGCTCACCGGGCGTCATGCGAGTAATGGCGGAAGCCACTCCTCCCCCACTCTCTCCCCTCCCTGTCTTCTGCCGTTCCTTGTATGCGACTCAGGTGAGCTTCTCCCAGTGCTCACCGGGCGTCATGCGAGTAATGGCGGAAGCCACTCCCTCAACTCTCTCCCCTCCCTGTCTCCTGCCGTTCCTTGTATGCGACTCAGGTGAGCTTCTCCCAGTGCTCACCGGGCGTCATGCGAGTAATGGCGGAAGCCACTCCTCCCCCACTCTCTCCCCTCCCTGTCTTCTGCCGTTCCTTGTATGCGACTCAGGTGAGCTTCTCCCAGTGCTCACCGGGCGTCATGCGAGTAATGGCGGAAGCCACTCCTCCCCCACTCTCTCCCCTCCCTGTCTTCTGCCGTTCCTTGTATGCGACTCAGGTGAGCTTCTCCCAGTGCTCACCGGGCGTCATGCGAGTAATGGCGGAAGCCACTCCCTCAACTCTCTCCCCTCCCTGTCTCCTGCCGTTCCTTGTATGCGACTCAGGTGAGCTTCTCCCAGTGCTCACCGGGCGTCATGCGAGTAATGGCGGAAGCGATTCCCTCAACTCTCTCCCCTCCCTGTCTCCTGCCGTTCCTTGTATGCGACTCAGGTGAGCTTCTCCCAGTGCTCACCGGGCGTCATGCGAGTAATGGCGGAAGCCACTCCCTCAACTCTCTCCCCTCCCTGTCTCCTGCCGTTCCTTGTATGCGACTCAGGTGAGCTTCTCCCAGTGCTCACCGGGCGTCATGCGAGTAATGGCGGAAGCCACTCCTCTCCCACTCTCTCCCCTCCCTGTCTTCTGCCCTTCCTTGTATGCGACTCAGGTGAGCTTCTCCCAGTGCTCACCGGGCGTCATGCGAGTAATGGCGGAAGCCACTCCTCCCCCACTCTCTCCCCTCCCTGTCTTCTGCCGTTCCTTGTATGCGACTCAGGTGAGCTTCTCCCAGTGCTCACCGGGCGTCATGCGAGTAATGGCGGAAGCCACTCCTCCCCCACTCTCTCCCCTCCCTGTCTTCTGCCGTTCCTTGTATGCGACTCAGGTGAGCTTCTCCCAGTGCTCACCGGGCGTCATGCGAGTAATGGCGGAAGCCACTCCCTCAACTCTCTCCCCTCCCTGTCTCCTGCCGTTCCTTGTATGCGACTCAGGTGAGCTTCTCCCAGTGCTCACCGGGCGTCATGCGAGTAATGGCGGAAGCCACTCCCTCAACTCTCTCCCCTCCCTGTCTCCTGCCGTACCTTGTATGCGACTCAGGTGAGCTTCTCCCAGTGCTCACCGGGCGTCATGCGAGTAATGGCGGAAGCCACTCCTCCCCCACTCTCTCCCCTCCCTGTCTTCTGCCGTTCCTTGTATGCGACTCAGGTGAGCTTCTCCCAGTGCTCACCGGGCGTCATGCGAGTAATGGCGGAAGCCACTCCTCCCCCACTCTCTCCCCTCCCTGTCTTCTGCCGTACCTTGTATGCGACTCAGGTGAGCTTCTCCCACTGCTCACCGGGCGTCATGCGAGTAATGGCGGAAGCCACTCCCTCAACTCTCTCCCCTCCCTGTCTCCTGCCGTTCCTTGTATGCGACTCAGGTGAGCTTTTCCCAGTACTCACCGGGCGTCATGCGAGTAATGGCGGAAGCCACTCCCTCAACTCTCTCCCCTCCCTGTCTCCTGCCGTTCCTTGTATGCGACTCAGGTGAGCTTCTCCCAGTGCTCACCGGGCGTCATGCGAGTAATGGCGGAAGCCACTCCCTCAACTCTCTCCCCTCCCTGTCTCCTGCCGTTCCTTGTATGCGACTCAGGTGAGCTTCTCCCAGTGCTCACCGGGCGTCATGCGAGTAATGGCGGAAGCCACTCCTCCCCCACTCTCTCCCCTCCCTGTCTTCTGCCGTTCCTTGTATGCGACTCAGGTGAGCTTCTCCCAGTGCTCACCGGGCGTCATGCGAGTAATGGCGGAAGCCACTCCTCCCCCACTCTCTCCCCTCCCTGTCTTCTGCCGTACCTTGTATGCGACTCAGGTGAGCTTCTCCCAGTGCTCACCGGGCGTCATGCGAGTAATGGCGGAAGCCACTCCCTCAACTCTCTCCCCTCCCTGTCTCCTGCCGTTCCTTGTATGCGACTCAGGTGAGCTTCTCCCAGTGCTCACCGGGCGTCATGCGAGTAATGGCGGAAGCCACTCCTCCCCCACTCTCTCCCCTCCCTGTCTTCTGCCGTTCCTTGTATGCGACTCAGGTGAGCTTCTCCCAGTGCTCACCGGGCGTCATGCGAGTAATGGCGGAAGCCACTCCTCCCCCACTCTCTCCCCTCCCTGTCTTCTGCCGTACCTTGTATGCGACTCAGGTGAGCTTCTCCCACTGCTCACCGGGCGTCATGCGAGTAATGGCGGAAGCCACTCCCTCAACTCTCTCTTCTCCCTGTCTCCTGCCGTTCCTTGTATGCGACTCAGGTGAGCTTTTCCCAGTACTCACCGGGCGTCATGCGAGTAATGGCGGAAGCCACTCCCTCAACTCTCTCCCCTCCCTGTCTCCTGCCGTTCCTTGTATGCGACTCAGGTGAGCTTCTCCCAGTGCTCACCGGGCGTCATGCGAGTAGTGGCGGAAGCCACTCCCTCAACTCTCTCCCCTCCATGTCTCCTGCCGTTCCTTGTATGCGACTCAGGTGAGCTTCTCCCAGTGCTCACCGGGCGTCATGCGAGTAATGGCGGAAGCCACTCCTCCCCCACTCTCTCCCCTCCCTGTCTCCTGCCGTTCCTTGTATGCGACTCAGGTGAGCTTCTCCCAGTGCTCACCGGGCGTCATGCGAGTAATGGCGGAAGCCACTCCCTCAACTCTCTCCCCTCCCTGTCTCCTGCCGTTCCTTGTATGCGACTCAGGTGAGCTTCTCCCAGTGCTCACCGGGCGTCATGCGAGTAATGGCGGAAGCCACTCCCTCAACTCTCTCCCCTCCCTGTCTCCTGCCGTTCCTTGTATGCGACTCAGGTGAGCTTCTCCCAGTGCTCACCGGGCGTCATGCGAGTAATGGCGGAAGCCACTCCTCCCCCACTCTCTCCCCTCCCTGTCTCCTGCCGTTCCTTGTATGCGACTCAGGTGAGCTTCTCCCAGTGCTCACCGGGCGTCATGCGAGTAATGGCGGAAGCCACTCCCTCAACTCTCTCCCCTCCCTGTCTCCTGCCGTTCCTTGTATGCGACTCAGGTGAGCTTCTCCCAGTGCTCACCGGGCGTCATGCGAGTAATGGCGGAAGCCACTCCTCCCCCACTCTCTCCCCTCCCTGTCTTCTGCCGTTCCTTGTATGCGACTCAGGTGAGCTTCTCCCAGTGCTCACCGGGCGTCATGCGAGTAATGGCGGAAGCCACTCCTCCCCCACTCTCTCCCCTCCCTGTCTTCTGCCGTTCCTTGTATGCGACTCAGGTGAGCTTCTCCCAGTGCTCACCGGGCGTCATGCGAGTAATGGCGGAAGCCACTCCCTCAACTCTCTCCCCTCCCTGTCTCCTGCCGTTCCTTGTATGCGACTCAGGTGAGCTTCTCCCAGTGCTCACCGGGCGTCATGCGAGTAATGGCGGAAGCCACTCCTCCCCCACTCTCTCCCCTCCCTGTCTCCTGCCGTTCCTTGTATGCGACTCAGGTGAGCTTCTCCCAGTGCTCACCGGGCGTCATGCGAGTAATGGCGGAAGCGACTCCCTCAACTCTCTCCCCTCCCTGTCTCCTGCCGTTCCTTGTATGCGACTCAGGTGAGCTTCTCCCAGTGCTCACCGGGCGTCATGCGAGTAATGGCGGAAGCCACTCCCTCAACTCTCTCCCCTCCCTGTCTCCTGCCGTTCCTTGTATGCGACTCAGGTGAGCTTCTCCCAGTGCTCACCGGGCGTCATGCGAGTAATGGCGGAAGCCACTCCTCCCCCACTCTCTCCCCTCCCTGTCTTCTGCCCTTCCTTGTATGCGACTCAGGTGAGCTTCTCCCAGTGCTCACCGGGCGTCATGCGAGTAATGGCGGAAGCCACTCCTCCCCCACTCTCTCCCCTCCCTGACTTCTGCCGTTCCTTGTATGCGACTCAGGTGAGCTTCTCCCAGTGCTCACCGGGCGTCATGCGAGTAATGGCGGAAGCCACTCCTCCCCCACTCTCTCCCCTCCCTGTCTTCTGCCCTTCCTTGTATGCGACTCAGGTGAGCTTCTCCCAGTGCTCACCGGGCGTCATGCGAGTAATGGCGGAAGCCACTCCCTCAACTCTCTCCCCTCCCTGTCTCCTGCCGTTCCTTGTATGCGACTCAGGTGAGCTTCTCCCAGTGCTCACCGGGCGTCATGCGAGTAATGGCGGAAGCCACTCCCTCAACTCTCTCCCCTCCCTGTCTCCTGCCGTTCCTTGTATGCGACTCAGGTGAGCTTCTCCCAGTGCTCACCGGGCGTCATGCGAGTAATGGCGGAAGCCACTCCTCCCCCACTCTCTCCCCTCCCTGTCTCCTGCCGTTCCTTGTATGCGACTCAGGTGAGCTTCTCCCAGTGCTCACCGGGCGTCATGCGAGTAATGGCGGAAGCCACTCCTCCCCCACTCTCTCCCCTCCCTGTCTTCTGCCGTACCTTGTATGCGACTCAGGTGAGCTTCTCCCAGTGCTCACCGGGCGTCATGCGAGTAATGGCGGAAGCCACTCCTCCCCCACTCTCTCCCCTCCCTGTCTTCTGCCGTTCCTTGTATGCGACTCAGGTGAGCTTCTCCCAGTGCTCACCGGGCGTCATGCGAGTAATGGCGGAAGCCACTCCCTCAACTCTCTCCCCTCCCTGTCTCCTGCCGTTCCTTGTATGCGACTCAGGTGAGCTTTTCCCAGTGCTCACCGGGCGTCATGCGAGTAATGGCGGAAGCCACTCCCTCAACTCTCTCCCCTCCCTGTCTCCTGCCGTTCCTTGTCTGCGACTCAGGTGAGCTTCTCCCAGTGCTCACCGGGCGTCATGCGAGTAGTGGCGGAAGCCACTCCCTCAACTCTCTCCCCTCCCTGTCTCCTGCCGTTCCTTGTATGCGACTCAGGTGAGCTTCTCCCAGTGCTCACCGGGCGTCATGCGAGTAATGGCGGAAGCCACTCCTCCCCCACTCTCTCCCCTCCCTGTCTTCTGCCGTTCCTTGTATGCGACTCAGGTGAGCTTCTCCCAGTGCTCACCGGGCGTCATGCGAGTAATGGCGGAAGCCACTCCTCCCCCACTCTCTCCCCTCCCTGTCTTCTGCCGTACCTTGTATGCGACTCAGGTGAGCTTCTCCCAGTGCTCACCGGGCGTCATGCGAGTAATGGCGGAAGCCACTCCCTCAACTCTCTCCCCTCCCTGTCTCCTGCCGTTCCTTGTATGCGACTCAGGTGAGCTTTTCCCAGTGCTCACCGGGCGTCATGCGAGTAATGGCGGAAGCCACTCCCTCAACTCTCTCCCCTCCCTGTCTCCTGCCGTTCCTTGTCTGCGACTCAGGTGAGCTTCTCCCAGTGCTCACCGGGCGTCATGCGAGTAGTGGCGGAAGCCACTCCCTCAACTCTCTCCCCTCCCTGTCTCCTGCCGTTCCTTGTATGCGACTCAGGTGAGCTTCTCCCAGTGCTCACCGGGCGTCATGCGAGTAATGGCGGAAGCCACTCCTCCCCCACTCTCTCCCCTCCCTGTCTCCTGCCGTTCCTTGTATGCGACTCAGGTGAGCTTCTCCCAGTGCTCACCGGGCGTCATGCGAGTAATGGCGGAAGCCACTCCCTCAACTCTCTCCCCTCCCTGTCTCCTGCCGTTCCTTGTATGCTACTCAGGTGAGCTTCTCCCAGTGCTCACCGGGCGTCATGCGAGTAATGGCGGAAGCCACTCCCTCAACTCTCTCCCCTCCCTGTCTCCTGCCGTTCCTTGTATGCGACTCAGGTGAGCTTCTCCCAGTGCTCACCGGGCGTCATGCGAGTAATGGCGGAAGCCACTCCCTCAACTCTCTCCCCTCCCTGTCTCCTGCCGTTCCTTGTATGCGACTCAGGTGAGCTTCTCCCAGTGCTCACCGGGCGTCATGCGAGTAATGGCGGAAGCCACTCCCTCAACTCTCTCCCCTCCCTGTCTCCTGCCGTTCCTTGTATGCGACTCAGGTGAGCTTCTCCCAGTGCTCACCGGGCGTCATGCGAGTAATGGCGGAAGCCACTCCCTCAACTCTCTTCCCTCCCTGTCTCCTGCCGTTCCTTGTATGCGACTCAGGTGAGCTTCTCCCAGTGCTCACCGGGCGTCATGCGAGTAATGGCGGAAGCCACTCCCTCAACTCTCTCCCCTCCCTGTCTCCTGCCGTTCCTTGTATGCGACTCAGGTGAGCTTTTCCCAGTGCTCACCGGGCGTCATGCGAGTAATGGCGGAAGCCACTCCCTCCACTCTCTCCTCTCCCTGTCTCATGCCGTTCCTTGTATGCGACTCAGGTGAGCTTCTCCCAGTGCTCACCGGGCGTCATGCGAGTAGTGGCGGAAGCCACTCCCTCAACTCTCTCCCCTCCCTGTCTCCTGCCGTTCCTTGTATGCGACTCAGGTGAGCTTCTCCCAGTGCTCACCGGGCGTCATGCGAGTAATGGCGGAAGCCACTCCCTCAACTCTCTCCCCTCCCTGTCTCCTGCCGTTCCTTGTATGCGACTCAGGTGAGCTTTTCCCAGTGCTCACCGGGCGTCATGCGAGTAATGGCGGAAGCCACTCCCTCAACTCTCTCCCCTCCCTGTCTCCTGCCGTTCCTTGTCTGCGACTCAGGTGAGCTTCTCCCAGTGCTCACCGGGCGTCATGCGAGTAGTGGCGGAAGCCACTCCCTCAACTCTCTCCCCTCCCTGTCTCCTGCCGTTCCTTGTATGCGACTCAGGTGAGCTTCTCCCAGTGCTCACCGGGCGTCATGCGAGTAATGGCGGAAGCCACTCCTCCCCCACTCTCTCCCCTCCCTGTCTTCTGCCGTTCCTTGTATGCGACTCAGGTGAGCTTCTCCCAGTGCTCACCGGGCGTCATGCGAGTAATGGCGGAAGCCACTCCTCCCCCACTCTCTCCCCTCCCTGTCTTCTGCCGTACCTTGTATGCGACTCAGGTGAGCTTCTCCCAGTGCTCACCGGGCGTCATGCGAGTAATGGCGGAAGCCACTCCCTCAACTCTCTCCCCTCCCTGTCTCCTGCCGTTCCTTGTATGCGACTCAGGTGAGCTTTTCCCAGTGCTCACCGGGCGTCATGCGAGTAATGGCGGAAGCCACTCCCTCAACTCTCTCCCCTCCCTGTCTCCTGCCGTTCCTTGTCTGCGACTCAGGTGAGCTTCTCCCAGTGCTCACCGGGCGTCATGCGAGTAGTGGCGGAAGCCACTCCCTCAACTCTCTCCCCTCCCTGTCTCCTGCCGTTCCTTGTATGCGACTCAGGTGAGCTTCTCCCAGTGCTCACCGGGCGTCATGCGAGTAATGGCGGAAGCCACTCCTCCCCCACTCTCTCCCCTCCCTGTCTCCTGCCGTTCCTTGTATGCGACTCAGGTGAGCTTCTCCCAGTGCTCACCGGGCGTCATGCGAGTAATGGCGGAAGCCACTCCCTCAACTCTCTCCCCTCCCTGTCTCCTGCCGTTCCTTGTATGCTACTCAGGTGAGCTTCTCCCAGTGCTCACCGGGCGTCATGCGAGTAATGGCGGAAGCCACTCCCTCAACTCTCTCCCCTCCCTGTCTCCTGCCGTTCCTTGTATGCGACTCAGGTGAGCTTCTCCCAGTGCTCACCGGGCGTCATGCGAGTAATGGCGGAAGCCACTCCCTCAACTCTCTCCCCTCCCTGTCTCCTGCCGTTCCTTGTATGCGACTCAGGTGAGCTTCTCCCAGTGCTCACCGGGCGTCATGCGAGTAATGGCGGAAGCCACTCCCTCAACTCTCTTCCCTCCCTGTCTCCTGCCGTTCCTTGTATGCGACTCAGGTGAGCTTCTCCCAGTGCTCACCGGGCGTCATGCGAGTAATGGCGGAAGCCACTCCCTCAACTCTCTCCCCTCCCTGTCTCCTGCCGTCCCTTGTATTTACACTCAGTTGAGCTTGTCAAGATTCTCACTGAGAGTAATGCAGGAGACGGCAGAAGCCACTCCTCCCCCACTCTCTCCCCTCCCTGTCTTCTGCCGTTCCTTGTATGCGACTCAGGTGAGCTTCTCCCAGTGGCTCACCGGGCGTCATGCGAGTAATGGCGGAAGCCACTCCTCCCCCACTCTCTCCCCTCCCTGTCTTCTGCCGTTCCTTGTATGCGACTCAGGTGAGCTTCTCCCAGTGCTCACGGGCGTCATGCGCTTCTCCCAGTGCTCACCGGGCGTCATGCGAGTAATGCGGAAGCCACTCCTCCCCACTCTCTCTTCTCCCTGTCTTCTGCCGTTCCTTGTATGCGACTCAGGTGAGCTTCTCCCAGTGCTCACCGGGCGTCATGCGAGTAATGGCGGAAGCCACTCCTCCCCCACTCTCTCCCTCCCTGTCTTCTGCCGTTCCTTGTATGCGACTCAGGTGAGCTTCTCCCAGTGCTCACCGGGCGTCATGCGAGTAATGGCGAAGCCACTCCTCCCCCACTCTCTCCCCTCCCTGTCTTCTGCCGTTCCTTGTATGCGACTCAGGTGAGCTTCTCCCAGTGCTCACCGGGCGTCATGCGAGTAATGGCGGAAGCCACTTCTCCCCCACTCTCTCCCCTCCCTGTCTTCTGCCGTTCCTTGTATGCGACTCAGGTGAGCTTCTCCCAGTGCTCACCGGGCGTCATGCGAGTAATGGCGGAAGCCACTCCTCCCCCACTCTCTCCCCTCCCTGTCTTCTGCCGTTCCTTGTATGCGACTCAGGTGAGCTTCTCCCAGTGCTCACCGGGCGTCATGCGAGTAATGGCGGAAGCCACTCCTCCCCACTCTCTCCCCTCCCTGTCTTCTGCCGTTCCTTGTATGCGACTCAGGTGAGCTTCTCCCAGTGCTTCTCATGCATGATCGATAAAACGTTAATATTTATTTTTAGCGGCATTGCTTGTTGAGTGCCATGTTATCTATGAGTGGGCGTGGCTGTGGGGGGCGGGGCTGTGGGCTCTCTTTCCAGGATGGCATCCAGATTGAGTAGTTGTAGCAGAAGGGAGTCCAGCTCCCATAGATCGAAGACTCCACTTGGCGGTGCGAGACAACGAAGTCAACCCCCGTCGACTGAAAAGGGTTTCTGGTTTCCATATTCAAGTTCCAATCAATAATAATCAATACTCACGAATATACTCGATAGTAGTAGAATGACAGCACCCATCCTTTCAGCCACATCCACTCCGCGAGTGACGTAGTAGCGATGGAGGGACTGAGTGATCAGCTGGAAGACATATCGATTGGTACATATTCACCCCTCAATCGATATATCATCCCTACCTCGAGCTGCCTCCGCATCGCCTCGATTCCACTCGCACCCGAGATATTGGGCATAGCTAAAGAGATGATGTGATCGAGAGGGGAAGGAGAGAGAGAGAGAGAGAGAGAGAGAGAGAGAGAGAGAGAGGGAGAAAGAGAGAGAGAGAGAGAGAGAGATTGCTTCCCACCTCCCTGCCAGCTGACATATGCCTTGAGTGCGACGAACTCCTCGAATGACAGCCGCATGGCTAGCATAGGTGGAATGATCTCACCCATTATCTTCTTCAGTAGCGGCTGGTAGATACTGCAATACACTACGATTATGAAAGTTTAAAGTCGAATATGAATGTTTACACAAACGTGTGAAAAGTTCATAAGAGCACATATTCGTCAAGTGAGAGTATACCGACAGTTTCTTTGTCTCCCACTGATTTCCTTCTCGTCCTCCCAACCCTCGTCACAGCCTTCTGAACAAGAGTGGGTGAGAGAGTCCATCGTTGTGAACTGATGAGCAAAAAAGACGTGAATCAAGGATGATTCGCAGGAATGTGAATGAAATGAGAGTGCACTCACCTATACACGATACGTATCCGCCATTCTGCATTACGAACCTGAACAAAACACAGACTATCGTTGTCATCTTACCGTTTCATGCTCATTCATCATTCATCGTCCTCATCTCCCATCCTTCCCTCTCCTTTGACGGTGCACCCACCTGTCTGGATAGCCGATCTGTATGGAGATGAACACTGGATCGAGGATCGTATGGAAGAGAACGACCTTTCGAAGGAATGATACCTGAAATGAACAGTCTCCCTCCTCTCTCCCCTCTTCTCTCTCTCTCTCTATCTCTCTCTCTCCCCACCCTGTCATTGTTGTCCAGCTTGCCGTACTCTGGCCACGCCTGTAGCCACTCATAGCACAGCAGGATGTGTGTACGGATCGACTGAATACGAACATTACGATAGTTCGCGGAGAGAGTACGAAGACTATACCTTTCGGAACGCGCGAAAAGACAGCGGACGAATATCGGCACGGGTGTATGGCTGAAACAGATCAACACATCATATTACTCTCCTAACGTACTCAAAATTCAGATTTCAGATCAAATTATTTGTTATCCACTAACACACTGGCTGTTCGCTCCGAGGAGTCTCTCGACTGGGGACTCGCAGAACATGATGCGACGACGCTCGCCCAGACGCATCTCCTCCCGGATCAACATGTCCAGCACCTGAGAGGGACTCTCTCTCCCTCTCTCTCTTCCTCTCTCTCTCTCTCTCTCCCCTCTCTCTCTCTCTCTCTCTCTCTCTCTCTACCTACATCTGGTTCTCCTCGGAGCGGTCTCATGGGTGACGCTGCGATGTCACACATCGAAGGAGACATGGAACTGCCGACAGAGGGACAGGGCGAGGCTTGTACCTGTCAACACGCAGTTACAATGATTGGACTTCTCCTGTCCTCACCTCGGACAGTCTCCGTCTCCACGTGAACCTCGCTGAATAGCTTATTCCTACATATGCAAACATGGTCACAAACAGCTGGAGTGAGCTTACCGTTTCAGTCCAGACTTGGTGAAGAACGCCCTCTTCTGTTGAGCAGTGGTCCGACGGGGCTGGACACCTGTACGGGGAGAAGTGGAAGGGTGAGGGAGAAGGAGGAGGAGGAGGAGGAGGAGGAGGAGGAGGAGGAGGAGGAGGAGAAGCAAGGAAGCAGAAGGAGCAATGAGGAAGGAGGAGCAGTAAGAGAAAAAGGATCAAACGGTGGAGGAAAGAGGGGAAGGATGAGGAGCAGGAGTAGAAGGAGGAACAGAAGGAGAAGCAATGGAACAAATGAAGCAGGAGTAGTCGTTCACCCACCTCCCTTGTTCATCCCTGCCTCCAGGCACCTGGTGTACCGACACGAGCGACAGATCTGGTGCATGGCTACAAAAACGAAAACAATCAATTAATAACTTTAATAAAGCAACAATTGCAAGTTCGTCAGTCACAAAGCTTTCGTACCAGTGAAAGAAAAATATAATGTTTTTTTTTTCATGAAACTTACAGTAGTGCACCCTGCAGTCGGCGTTGCCTGTTATACAGCTGAATGCCTTGTTCAGAGCGACTGTGCGGCTGAACGAGCATTCCTCTCTCTCCCTCTCTCCCCCTCTCTCTCCCTCTCTCTCTCCCTCTCCTTCTTCTCCCCCTCCCTCCCTCCCCCTCTCTCTCCCTCCCTCTCCCTCTCCTTCTTCTCCTCCCCCCCTCTGTTTCTCTCTCTCTCTCTCTCTCTCTCTCTCTCTCTCTCTCTCCTCTCTCTCTCTCTCTCTCTCTCTCTCTTACTCTCCCTCCCCCTCCCCCTCCCTCCCTCTCACCGGAAGAACGCAGCACAGGCGGAGCATGACTGTGCATCGAAGTGGAACCCCGTCGCCTGTGCCGCGCAGATCAGACATCGAGGGTCCGATACTCAACAAAAAAGTTTACCAATCAATAATCATTCATTACAATGATGAAAAATCAACAACAAACAACTGTGTTCGAACTTTCGATACACAAAGGAACTTTTCCCTGTTCAGTAGTACATTGTGACATATGACATTCCTAATAAATCTCACCTTTCTTCTCCGTCGTCTCCATAGGCGCGTGTCCACCGAGTGACTCCCGAGTGCGCCTTCCAAACCATTCCAGCCCCTTCCCAACACACCCTTATCAGTGTTGTCTCCCCTCTGCTGTCTCTCCCCGAACAACCTGCCGCGTCATCACTCACACTATCACAATCCTGTCATTCTCTTCAATTCCACTGATAACTCGTTGAGTACCGAAAACTTGCATCGCAAAATGAGACAACTAATAGATGTTCCAACGTTGAAGTATACGATAACAACTCTGTGTCTAGGACAGAGTCTAGCTTGCAGAAACATGTTTGAAAAGCTAAACTAGAGACTATAGTAAGCGTGTGTTATTGCTGGTATGTTATTCGTGTACTTGTTGTGAAAAGCAGCACTCCCACGTGTGCTTCAACGATAAACGACCAAGATTCAGAGAATGCCGGTCTCAACCGAAGAATGCGTGTCAAAGTGCACAACCCTGCAGACCCTATCACCCCACCTCTTCGAGACACTACAACATAGCCGCTTCCCAGAACAATTTATGTACGCCACGTCTTCAAAACAACAATCGTCGAACGATTCGCAACAAGTGACGGGGTGACGTGAGAGTTTACAACATATGAATGAGACCAAAATCAACATTATTACATAACGGATACATAGAGGGAGGAGTGGGGGAAGAGCCCTAGAACCTCTCGCGGCTGCGCTCCCTGCGAGGGCCAGCGCCCCAGTCGCGACGCTCCCCGAAACGGTCCCCGCCAGCACCACCGAACCTACAATGCAATGGTGAATCGATAAATACGCCGTTGTAAGCAATCAATACTCAATCGATATCGCCTACCTCCTCTGCGGCTGCATTCCACCCATAGAGATGGCCACATCGATGTAGTCTCCAACCTCGAACTTGCACTGAGACAGCTGAAAGTGGAACAATATATTATTATTCATTCCAATGTCGGGAAACAGAACTTTGGTAAACAAACTAAACGAACAACGGAGAAAGCATCCTATTGCCTTATCAAAATCGTCAGTGAGGAAGCATAAGACACCCTTTCACACAAATCAAACAAAGCCCTTCGCAACAGTGAAATGTGAAAAGCAACTATTCAATGACAATGTAAGAGGTAAGAGTGCGAGTATGGCTGCCGACCGTCTTTCCGTCGTCGACTCCGCGCTGTCCATTCATCGTGTTGCCGATCTCGCGAGAGTTGTGGCGCGGAGAGAACTTGTCCGGGGAGACTGCAAAACAAATGCGATTGGTCAACGACACAACAATGTCACATAGAGAACATTATTATATTATGGATTGTAGTATTTCCACAAAAAACAATATGGCATACCGACGGTGAAGTCGAATGTGGTTCCGCGGCGACGAGCGTCCGGGTTCACCTCCTTGATCAGCGACGTCAGCTCGCGCAGCGTGCAGTCCAGCCTGCATATAAACAACAGTCAAAATACAATGAAAACTTTTTTTTAATTATTCCATACGCATATCAGAAATATCGTAGCAACAGAAACCGCACCATGTGTAGATCTGGAGCTCGTTGGCGGGGGTGTTGCCACGCGAGTACTCGGACAGCGGGTTGTGGCGGTTGTTCGCGCAGAAGATGCGCAGAAGCAGCGGGCACACCTGAAAGCACAATAATTGAACGAAATTGAAACCAACAATCATAAATAACAGACTCAACACACCTTCTCGCGGTCAACGGTCTTCTCCACGTTCATGGAAACCTGCGAGACAACGGCGGTCATGATCGTCTGAAAGATCAACGCTATATTGATAGAATTTTCACATGAAATACAGAAACAATCAACAAAAAACACGAAAATAAACAAAAATGGCGGCGACGTGCGCGTGTTATTTCGTAGTGCCACGACGCTCGTGCAAGTTGTGCGTACACTACAACACACTACCCAAAAAATCGATAAAATCGTATCAATCTATACAAATAAAATTGTGAGTCAGTTGAGTAGTTGATTGTCTTCTAGAATATTATGAACGGAGACATATATAAAATTCGGATAAACAGACGCCCGTACGTTACTATGGAAACACGCAGACGTTGAGATGCGTTGACCACCCATCCATAGCCAGTCAGCAATGACAGACCTCAAGCAGCCTGTCACCACTATTCAAAGCGGTAAGAAAAGTTAATGGTTTAGACTTATTGACAGTTATCATTGCAGAAGCCTTGTCCAGTGTCCCTCTCCAGATCTCCCTACACATCAATGTATACTTCGCACCCTTTCTATTCGTCTCCAGTTTTATATGTTTCTACATGAAGGTACGCGATTGAATCTATAATACAAAACCATGGACATAGACATAACTGTGTTGTTCAGTACTCGCTGCTTTCCTCCACCTACCAAGTGCTGATCGTGGCTGTCCTCGCAGTCTATCTACTCATTGAATGCGTGCGACTATATCTCGGATTCTACGGGAACCTGGGCGAGAAGGTTTTTCGTCATACACAATTTTTTTTTTTTCATCATCCTGTACCAATCATAATTTAGATCCCGGCCCTATCCGGATTCTGGATCACCACCCTGATCCTGCAACTGCCAGTCTCTCTGCTGCTGCTTCTCAACCCTGCTCTACTCGTGCTCCCTTTGGAACGGGCTGTCTATATCATACACACTATCCTCATACTCATCCAGGTGTGCTCTCTCCCTCACTCCCTATCGTATACTAGCTGCTTTCAGATCATCACTGGCCTATCTGTCATCCACAGAATCGCTGATCATCAGGTAATTATTGGTATTTCTATGAAGCAACAATTGGTATTTCTATAAAACAACAATTTCCAGGTCCAACAATTCAAGCATCGACTCAATGAACAAGAGAAAGAACATGAAAAGTGACATGACATAAATAAATGTATTCCATAATTGAAAATGGAGACAAAATCGGTCAACCGGAAAACTAAAAAGCAAATCATCTAAAATCGAGTTCCAATTCCAAACATCGATTCTAAAGAGATCTAAAGTTGTCCGAAAGGGTGAAACGGCAAGTAATCTAGTGAGCAAAGTAAAAACGATGTAAGTCAAAATATATAGTGAAACAGTGTCGTACAATAATCAAACATCGTAAGGCACAGTAATCAGGTACGGTACTCCTAGACCTTGACAATCTGGACAGAAGAGCAGTCGACCACTCCCATCTGCTGGCTCCAGTACGAGGGAGTCACCGCCACCTGAAGTCAATATATAAATCAATAACTATTGATCAATAAATCTATATTCTCACCTTGACAAAACAGCCGGCTCCGTTCGCTCCCCTGGTAAGCTGGCCGGGATTCACGCACACACAACCGTGCAGGGGCTGGAACAAACAAGGTAAACAACAACAAACAAACAAACAAACAACTTGCCTTGACATATGAGGGTAGGACGCTGGGTGCGATGAGTACATGAGGAGTAGTGGGGGTGGAGGAGAGACGGAGGCACTCCTCCACGTTGACGGGAATCGGAGACGGGTGCAGCGGGTACAGCGAGTGCTGGCTCAAACACAACAATCAACAAGTTGTACCTATTCTCCTTGTGTTAAAGGATGACTACGAGCAATAAAAATTGGTCCCGGCACGAAGTCCCTGGGACGTCTTTCAAATCGCAATATCTATGTTATTTCGAAAGATATCAAAATGTGTTCAATGGGTTATTGGAATGATTTTGAGAGTTCCCCGGAACTGCGTTGACCGATTTTTTTTAAAAACTTCATTTTTAGCGAGTTATAGCCTTACTCCAATATAGACTAAACCTGTATTTTCGGTAATAACTCATGGAAAACAAATTTTCAGAACTTTTCATCTAGTAGGCGTTTTTATCTATTATGTAAGGCATATATTAAAGCAAAAACTATGGCATAAACGAATGATGCCCGGATACATCCTTTAATACAGAGAGAGAGAGAGAGAGAGAGAGAGAGAGAGAGAGAGAGAGAGAGAGAGAGCCCTTCCTTTCTTCCTTACCTGAGGAGATGCCCAGTGAGTCGCCCCATCCTGTCCTTGTTCTCGGCGTCTCCTGAGCGGTGTTCTTCCGCGCGCGATAGATGCTGCACCACCTGAAAACGAAGAATAAATACTACTATTCCAAATGGCGAATATGGTTAGAGAACAAGTAGAGATGATGACAATGAGGAAAATGAGCCAAATATGTGTGACCTCGCTGCCGTTGATGGCGACCTCCACGCCTCCCACTCGAATCACACACGGATCAGAGATCAAGCTGATGTTCTGAAAACACAAAGTCAACTAATAACTTCATGCGCACACATCACACATTAGCCAGTAAAAACCCCTAGCTACGACAACATGTCTCCCTTCCCTGCCCCTCCCCCTTGCACTGACCGGAGTCATCTTGGCGACTGCATCGGGGAGGGCAGGCCAGCCACCAGGGAACACCCCCGCGCCCCCCGCGTCCCGCACGTGCGGCTGGATCAACACCCGAGTGCGCCATCTACAACAAGCAAGGGTAGACTCACACTCAACACTCATCCCTGACACTCACCCATCCACTGCCTTGGAGATATTGTAGAGGAGGGTGTGGTGGACTTGCTGGAAGCTCGCGGTCGCATCCACAGACAGAAGCCACTTGTGGCGACGGTCCACCAGAGGACCCATCTGGATCAGGAGACTTCAATCAGAGAGAAAGAGAGAGAGAGAGAGAGAGAGAGAGAGAGAGAGAGAGAGAGAGAGAGAGAAGGGGGGACTGACCAGGACGAGTACATCCGGCTGTTCCTTCTTGACGGCGTCGAGCAGATCGGTCAGCTGTTCGTAGCTACATGTTTCCGGAGATGTGAACGGACCCGCGGCACACCACACAGATATGTGTTCTGCAAGAAGGATAAGAGGTTCAGCACGTGTAGTATACTACTTTTACACATGCATTAAACAAACTAAAGAATCACCAAGATCCCACATGATTGAGTTCTGTATTCACAAGTCATGAAACGCCGGATTTGAGTGCTCGAAAACGTGTGCTAGTGCTTACCGGCGGGGTTGGTGCATACAGCGACGGGGGGCGGGGCGCATTGAAGCTGTTCGGAGGCCACGAAGCGGGAGCCAGTGGGGTTCGAACCGCGGAGGGCGATCATCTATAACACATCATATCAAACCGAATAAGAACGGCAAGGTGCCGAGAGAGAAAGAGAGAAAGAGAGAACAGAGAGAACAGAGAGAGAAGAGAGAGAGAGGGGGACCGCCCCACCTGTCCGGGGAAGACACTCCACTCCTGGACAGCAGACAAGTCGATGGGGAGAGGCGCCGCGCACTCATCGTCACCCATGATCTGCAATACGGTAGTTGAAGATACAGTACTCCAACTCAATATGCAGTAATCTACCGTACCAAAACGTACTCACCATCCAAGCTCCGGCATCGTCGCGGACCGCCTCCCCGATTATGTACACCTCATCCTGCAAACAATCAATATAATGGATTGGGAGTCACTATGCATAGCTGTCCGTGTGCCGCAGAGACAATGTGGCGTGTCCCCCTTGCTTGTCCCCGTACCGTTCCGATGTGTCGGGGCGAAGTCCACTCCTTGATTCCCTCGTTCGCAGCCTCGTACGCACCAGTCAGACGCTCCATCCGAGAACACTTGGCTGCAAACCGAGAATCAATACACACTACCACTCGGAAAATGGTGTTTCTGCGTAATCAGCTGATTATTAGAAAACCGACCATCGATGATTCCGACACTGGTATCGAATCGACACAGCGGCGTTCCGCTCACCACATCCACAGAAACACGCTTCGAACGCACACTCGCCTGCAAGCGATCGATAATGAATCGATCAATCAATCGACAATGCGCACCTCCTCTCCGACGAACAGCCGTCCCTTGTGCTCGTGCATGACTGATCCGGCGTCGGTGCGCGACTGGAACTTGGTGTTGGAGAGGGAAGAGCTGGAAGGGTACGGTAGGGTGAGAAGGGTACTGTAATGTGTGGCCCTCACGTGATGGGAGCGATGTGCTGGTACTTGACTGGGAGCGACTCCTTTCCGCCCAGTGTCTGCAATGAGAAAACGGTACGATCACCAGACTTCCATTTGGGAAACTTACTTGACAGAATAACTAAGTGAATGCGCCTACCTGGTTGAGGTCGATGGTGGTGTCCATCATATCGTCGTCGAACTTCCGACGGAAGGTGGATGTCACGTCGCCCAAAACAGACCTTAACACCACACGGTGATGAACACGAAACAGGACAACTATAGCACCGAACAACTATTTAAAAAGTTAGATCGCCCTCACATTGACTAACATGACTAGAACACGGCGAACCTTGTTCTATCTGAGCACATCCCACTCACCGCTTGGGTGTCTTGGGAGCGGATTCGACGCGCGTAGCCTTCTTCGCGTACTCCTAGACACGTACGTTTACGATCAAAACGTACCACTGAAACGTATCAAAACGTACGGGTTCGAAGTGCTGTACGAGGGCATAGTCGATCTTCTTCTTCTTGAGGTTGTTGGCAAAGGCGATTATCTCGTTCACCATATCCTCCCCGTTCAGACCGAACGACAGAGAAATGTCGTTGACTGAGAAACGATGTCGTTAGTGATGTGGAAAGATATACACGCAAACAATGAAACGCATCGAAACGTATCGGTAACACTCACTCTTGTCCATTACAAGGTCGTCGTCATCGATGGTGAGCCCAAAGTCGGCGAATTCCTCGCAGAGATACGCAGAGGAAAGCGCGCCCACACGATCGCCCATGATATCTGCCATATAATATTGTAGTATAATTGCTAATAACTTAATCAACATACATTAAACTAATAAAGACAATAGTTCGAAGAAAACTCACAGAAATGTCTGGGAATATCCAAATGCGGGAATGGCGGAGTGTTTCCCGCGCGATTGTACTCGCGTCATTTGGAGCATAGCGTTAAGCGAAAAACTCCCAGATGTGTCTTCTGGGCATCGACTTATGGTTGATAAAGTGTTTATTCGTATATTCAGAAATCACATAGTCACAAACATACAGAACTCCAGGATCAGGACCCCAGAACCTATTCTATCAAAATAATTGCAAAAAATATCCTTCTCACTCTGAAGTTCGTCTTCTTTTTTTCTTTAGCATACTGTAATTGGATAGATTCACAACCCGCTCAGTTTTTTCACACAGCAAGTATGGTTTTATAGTAACTCTGTAAACTAAATCCATCTAAACGCCCATGATATCTACGATCTTGAATTAGCAAAAAGGATTCGTTTACGGAACTGCAAAAGGTGCGTATGGTACGCGTTACGGGTATGCTACGCGCGTGTCATTGTCCACAATGTATCTAGTTCCCTCAAAAGTTCACAGTCTAGTGAGTCTAGTCTACTTTGATACGTTTGTTTGTTTCTCCGCGCTGCATCGTTTGTTGTGTTTTGAGATGACTTCTCCCTCGCCAAGTGACGCGATGCAATTGAGACCATAAAATACTACCATAGATCAGTTCCAATCCCCCGAAGTTCTCTCCATATCAAGTCACCTTTGTCGATAATTCTTACTTATGACTTGTCCTCATAGAGTGACATCATGATTCAGCAATATATGCAATGATGCTATCGGCTGACGTCACAGACAGACGTCACAGAGGACGTCACAGACGTCCGTCGGACGTCTCGCTGTTCGCCCAACACCTACCGCTATCCCTTGAATTTTTCGCTGCCGGTATACATTCAGCCCACTAATCATCTTTTCAGTCCACGCCGCCGCCGCCCAAATCTCTCTCACGCGTTTTCGAAATACTGACGGTCTTTTTGCGCGGTTGGGGTGCTATTGTGTCCGGTTGACCTCGCATCTCTCAACACTTCAGTACAGTAGGCTGGGATAACAGGTTGCCCACCGCGCCTGCTATAAAAGACCAGCATCTTCTCATTTCCGCATCACGCCCACCGACCTTGCTAATTTTGTGACTTCCGTTTGTGTCTAATACTATCCACCGTATATCTATAGTCTTCCAGCATGAAGACCGTCCTCTGCCTTCTTGTTCTCGTCGCTGCTGTGGCTGCTCAGTTCGGAGGCGGCTTCAACGGAGGCATGCGCGGAGGAGGCTTCAACAACGGATTCAACGGAGGTGAGTCACTGTTTTCGCTTCTCCTCCTCATCCTCCTCCTCATCCTCCTCTTTCTCCTCCCCTCCCCTGCCCTTTCCTTTTCCTATCATCCAACTTCTTCTTTTCTAGGCATGCGCGGCGGAGGCATGAACAACGGATTCAACGGTGGTGCGTCACTGCTCCTTCTGCTCCGTCTGCTTCTCTTTCTGCTCCTTCTCCTTTTCCTCCTCCAACCTCCAGTTTTGTAGGCATGCGCGGCAATGGCTTCAACCAGGGAGGACGTGGCGGCTTCAACAACGGCAACGGATTCGGACGCG
>CAWZYM010000070.1:332500-430000 GCA_963966185.1 Rhabditoides inermis | reverse complement strand
GAGGGGGAGAGAGAGAGAGAGAGAAAATATCTGTAGGGTTTGGAAGTTCTTCTTTTCGATACAATGATCATCTTACTTCTCTTTTCCTTGCTGCTGTGCATTTCTGCTGCAAAGAATATATATAATCTCACAATCTCTCAATTTCTACACTTGTTTCATTTTTTTTAATTTCACCTCTCTCTCTCTCTCTCACTTTCTGTCTTCATCCTTTATGTCTCACTCTCCCTCCCGTTCTCTTTTCTGCTATGCATATCCCGATTCCATCATACTTGTCTTGTCGTCAACAATGTCAGATGAGAGATGACAATGCATTTCGAGAAGACAATAGTAATCCAGAAACATATTTCTGGAAAAAAAGGAATTTCGCGCGCGCACTTTCTTTACTTTTTAATCATCCTGCATGGCACTTTGAGAGAAACGAATTCCGACGAAATAGTGCCTGCCTGAATAGATGATGTTATGTGGAGAGAGGGAGTGAGAGAGAGAGAGAGAGAGAGAGAGAGAGAGAGGGAGTGAGAGAGAGAGGGAGGGAGCGAGAGAGAGAGGGAGCGAGAGAGAGAGAGAGAGAGAGAGAGAGAGAGAGAGAGAGAGAGAGAGAGAGAGAGAGAGAGAGAGAGAGAGAGATGGCCAATCGCTTTCCACTCGCATGTCGGTTGAATAATGAACATGCGAGGTACATCGAGTTATTTACCTTCATCTGACTGATATCTTCCGCTTTTTAGTTTGGGAAACCATACAAGTTGTATATCAAAAGTTTTTTGAAGATTCATTTATTTCTGTCTAAACTAAGGCTTCCACGCGTCATCGTAGTGAGAGAAATAATAGAACTCAGATAGAACTATTTCGATCTTTGGTCTCTAATTCTCTCACACCTAAACGTAATGAGAAGTAAAAAAAGAAGTACGGTAAGAATGTGTAGGTTGTGTGAAGGGGATGAGGGATGTTCTGTTCACGTCTAGTGGCTTGGTGAGAGATGCATGTGTTATTTTGCAGGACAAGCGGACCATTTCCTCCGGATCGTCGAAGAGAGACGACGACTACGACAGAAGAAGACACTACCATCACAGAAGGAAACGCTAGATACGTTTCGCCTTCTCTCATTCGTGTACGTTTCCCCCATTTGTTTCGTAGTGCGCTCGCCCCGCCTCTTTTCCCCTCCCTCCTTCTCTCCCTCCTTCCCTCTATCCCTCCCTCTGTCTCTCCCTCCCTCCCTCCCTCTCTCTCCTCTTCCCTAGCTACTCCTGGGTATCTTATAAACGGGACACTGCCGTACTATCCCCGCTCCTCGTTTCCTCGTTTCTTCATTCTTCTTCTTTTAATTAGGCACCGTGTTTTATTAGGCACCGTGTCACCGTGTTTCTCATTTCATAACTTTCATTCGATACTGTTTATTGCTCGATTTCCGTCCACTGACTTGATTTCTCTCATTCGATTCTGTCCGTCCAGTTCTATTATTACTATTATTATTTTTTTCGTTCTGTGTGTAAGATTATATCACCTCGCGATAAATTCGATTCTTTCGTAATGACGCGTGACTGATTGTGTGATCGTAATCATTCTCGCTATTCTATAAAAGGCATTCTGTACACGCGCTTTACGTCTTCCTGCATAGGACAATGAACGAGGCAGTTCTTCGCTCTCTGTCCCTCCTAATCGTAGTTTGTGTGTTGCAAACGGACGCATTCGACCTATTCGGAGCCAAGGTTTCATCGTTTCACTAATACGATTAAACACAATATTATTTGTTATTGAGATGTTTTATTTTTTTGTATGAAGGAACTCATGAGGAATTCTGATGAGTCCTGTTAATTCAAAACTTGTATGGAAACTTCATGTTTTTTGTGTGTTTTTTAGAGTGTAGCCGAGACTTCGAGACTTTACGAAAAAAAATGCGGTAGTGCTAGCGGGATGCGGGAAAACAATTAGTGACTTGGCGGATTTCATGACTTCGTAGTTCTATAATGATGTTCTATAAAATGATGTTGTACAGATGTGGCCAGGCACACGGCCCGATGTTGCCACTTTTCCTTTGGCTTTTGGCAACATGACTCATCAATTCAAAGCTGAGTGAGGAATCCCCTAGTATTCAAACTTGACAAATAGCTGCTGATCTCATCTATTCGACTGTAATGTCTTTCATAAATAGGGCATCCCCCCCGTTCATCGTACGACAGTCATTTCTCAGAATATTTACCACTTTACCAGACAGCATTTGAGGCATCAATATAGGGTGTCCCCAATTTTCACGGTACGCGAATTATCGGCGGTCGGCCAAACAGTGGCGAAATGACGAGCTTTTTATGCAAATTGGAGAAATTTCGAGGTTTTACGCCGAAAACGTGGCAAAAATTTAAGAAATTGAAAAATCGAAATCTAGAGTTCTGTGCGGATAGTATCAAAGCACCTCCCTCAAACTGGGTTCTGTAGCATGAATTTGAAGTGAATTAAATTAAGTTTTCTAGATTTCACCTATTGGACAGCCTCAAAAACGTGGTTATCTAATAATAACAAGAGAACTAGAACGAAATTCAAAAATCGAAATCTAGAGTTCTATGGTTTTATGGGGACTGGAGATCTACACCACATATCCAAAAACTAGAAAATTTCATCAATTCCGGAAGGATTTATTAGCTCTGAAAGGTGAAGAGCTCTGCTTCATTAGAATTGCAAATGACCTTCATTTCCATAAAATCAGACCGCAAAGCGCGCGATTCGCGCGGTCGAATGGTCTTGCGCGGACCGATAGCGCGGCTAAATGCGATGAAAGGATGTCTGGAAAATATGCGGTGAGATGGCTGCCGTACCGTGAACCGGGGGGATACGCTATAGCTTGTTATCGCCCCGCGCGAGTCCATTCGACCGCGCAATTCGCGTGTTTGGCGGTCTCTTTTTAGGGAAATGAGGGTCATTTTGCAAGTCTAATGATGCAGAGTTTTCCAGCTTCTAGAGTTAATAACTCTGTTCCCGAGATTCCTAATGAAACGAAACTTTCACAGGATGGTCCCCATAGGTCTCCTCTGGTCCCCATAGATTCTCCTCGGTGATTTTTGATTGTTAAATTGGTTCCCGAGATATTAATCGATAAAATCCTCTGTACGACCATTTTGTAGGTGATTCACGCCAAGAGAAATAACTTGCTTCAAAGTTGACCAAATTGCACCAATTTTTGATATGTTCTTCCAGAGGCCATACCAACAGAATGTCCTCGTTACAGTTTTCATTTTGCGTTTACTCAGTACTGCTTCGAAAAAACTCCGAATTGACAAACATTTACATAAATTTCTCGTCATTTCGCCCATGTCTGGAAGCTAGCCGATAATGCCGTGCGATGAAATTGGGGATTGGCCTATATCAGACACTCAGTCAGACACTCAAACGAAGTCGAAAACCTCTGATCAATCGTCTCTTTGATGACCAATTCGCGATTCGAATTATCATAAATATCCGCACTGATTGCGCGCAATCGAATTCCATGGACATGGAGTGTCGTTTAGGTCACAGAAGCCGATGGTGAACAAACTGATATCAGAGATACCCTAGAAGGTCAATAGACGAAAACCGTTTTCATATCCACATGACCGGCCATACGTTTCGAGATATTTACGTTTCAAATTTTGAAGCTCAACCGTGTGGATTGCTTTTGCGGCCTGTCACTCCATTCGCGCGGGCTGTGAAACAGCGGCGATGGCCCAGTGGATAGAGCGGTCGTTCGTCATGCGGCAGGTGTGGGTTCTCACCCTGTCGGCGTGCTTCGTTTTGCCGATTCTCTCCGGACTTGTATTTTTGGTGACAATTGGGCAGTTTGTAGAAATCTCCTCTCATCATTTTTTTTAAAAATCGAACGGTGTTCAAATCGATATGTATTGTTGAGGGCTAATATCACAATGTTTACGACCTTCAAACATCATTTTCAAAAATTTCGCTAAAATATTACCGACGAAGGATTTCACATGATCCCCTCATCATGCGTGACTCCAACCATTCTAACAAAAATACAAGTCCGGAGAGAATCGGCAAAACGAAGCGCGCCGACAGGGTGAGAACCCACACCTGCCGCATGACGAACGACCGCTCTATCCACTAGGCCACCGCCGCTGTTTCACAGCTCGCGCGAATGGAGTGACAGGCCGCAAAAGCAATCCACACGGTTTAGCTCCAAAATTTGAAACGTAAATATCTCGAAACGTATGGCGGGTCATGTGGATTTGAAAACGGTTTTCGACTAGTGACCCCCTAGGGTATCTCTGATATCAGTTTGTTCACCATCGGCTTCTGTGACCTAAACGACACTCCATGTGAGTGGTCTCATTGACACTCTCACAGGATTTCGTCTCCATTTAAGAGTGTGACATCGCTATGAAAACATTACAGTCGGATATATGACTTCTTTTTTCAGTTGAGCTTGAATACTAGCTGATCATCTTTGAGATGAGTTACAGCCATGTTGCTCTCATTTTGCAACAATATCAACATCGTCAACATCTGGCCACATCTGTATAAGTCTATAGTTCTTTTAGTTCTTTAATGATGTTATCACAACCTATAAGAAGTGCAGTCATTAATCAATTAATTAATACGATAAATGTGTAGAAACACGAGAAGGGCGTTCAGGCAACTGGAAACGTGGAAACACATTCTTCGTGCTTTGTATTTTCAAAAGATATTCACATCATACATGTTTTGTTTACTAAAATGTGTTGAATACAAATACATGTACATACATAGAAACTGAAGACAAAAAACAAAAAGAGTAATTGTAAAATAGAACATGATTCAGACAGTGACTCAGAAGTTCGACGACCCTATGACTCCCAATCACATCCGACTGCGGAAGAGCCACGGTTGGTTTCCATTCATTTTATTACATTTCGATTTGCTTAGTTACATTGTGATTTTTAGAATATATTTAGTGAATTGAAAAAGAGTACGCTTCGGTTTAAAATACGCTCTGGTTTCACAATTTAATTTCTAGAATTTCAATGGTTGTGATTGTACTTGCGTGTTTTTGCTAGCAAATCGTTTTGAAAAGCGACGTATTCGATTGTTCATTTGAGGGTGACGTGGATGATTTCAAACATCCACTCTTGTGTACTAAGGAAAAATACGGGAGGGATAAATGCATAAATAGGATAGTATTCACGAGTGTCTCTACCCAGTGCATCCAGAATAATATTCGCCATAGATCAAATCACTCACAACAAATTGGAAACAAAAACAAATCTCTTTTGCGTTTTTTTGTCGTGTTCTCGGAAAAAGTAATGTTGTGCTTAATTTTTTTCATGAACATGCCACTTTAAATTTCGTACAATACTGTTACTTGTATAACTCCATAATTATATAATGATGTTATTACAAACTACTAGGAAGTGCAGTCATTAATTAATGATTATCATCATCAATGTGATAAATTGGTAAGTAGCAGACGTATGGACGTCACCCACGGGCGTCTTATTGCGAAAACAGGCGAGATCTGTTGATGGAAAATCGTTGGGATGCGTTTTGTAGTGCCATAGGATTTTTTTCCAAAACTTCACTTCATAGTAAGCAATACCATTTTGGAGTGTGCTTTGCGCGTTTGAAATGTATTCCACGCGCCATATAGGCCATTCCTCCCTTTCATCGTACGGCAATATCGCTGGCTCTTCAGAAAGACGAAAATTTTATGCAAATTTGCCCCGATTGTGTGTTTTTGTGATCAAACACGGTGAAAATAACGAAAATCGAAAAATCGAGCACTAGAGATCTCTGAGCATTCTATCTGAGCATCTCCTCCAGAAAACTGGGCGCTGTGCGATACGTTTGAATATTTATCACTGCAAACTTCATTTCCTTTTTTCTTATTTTTTGTATTTTTCAACATTTTCTCAAAGCATAAAAGGTTGATGGAGGATAAGTGAATAGCAATCATCTAATTGCGGGTCGGTATTCAGTGACTCTCCCCCAGTTCTAATAAGTGGTGTGCCCTGTTGAGGTTCGGTGGACGAGTGTGCAGACTCCTCGATCTCCTCTCGCTGCGAGGGAAGGATGGACTGTGTGAGGGAGGGATGCATGAGATGCATCGAACAGGCAACCTTCAACCAGTTCGGTACGTGCCCATCCTATCCTATTCCACATATCCAAGTGTGAGACTGTACGTCTGTACGATCGTACTGAAAATGTATGCACATATTGATTTTAAAAAATTTTGTTTTAACATTGATCGTACTGATTTTATTAGGTAATCGAGTTCATGTTGTGTAGTGAACATGTATGTAATTTAAAGTGACAAATAGGCTTTATTGACGATCTAGCGACATTGCTATGTTGTTACTTTTCTGGGTTTTTAGTTACATAGACATAATAGTAATTAAATTAGTTTTAAAAAAGAAAGGTTTGGTTGGTCTGGACTACAAAAAATTAAAGTGATAACATGTCTGGTCATCGACATGAATTATATAGTAGATACTGTGCATTTTTGAACACTTTTTACCATATAAAATATCTAAATTATCCGCAACATACGTTCTGATAAAGACTTACTACCATGTTTTATGAATACACAACAATATTAATTGAATACTATTTATCTGTTTGAACTATACAAAAATGACATATTATGGTTATTATGACACGTTATGAATTAATAATAAAAAATACTGGGTTTAATGATATACACCTTTGCCCTTCAAACTATGATACACATTATGTTATTGAGTGTAGGGACATTACATCTTGTGCTGTTACATGAAATAAGTGTATGAACTGTGTGTAGATACTTGATTGTTTATCGAGAAGAATTAGTGCTTTCTAAAGAGAATACGAAAAACAGACGGAGAGATGACGCCATTTGCAGCGATCTATTGCATGCGACTGACGTCATGCGTCTGTTCCATCACCGGAAACAACGACTGCCTCTCCGTCGTCGCGGACGAATGCTACTAATCGGTCAATCGATAAATCGATAAATCGATGTTATCAATTATTTATCTACATCCCTCTCATCCATGGTCTGTGTGTGCATAGCGATAAAGAGTTCAATGTTAGTTTAGTTTTATGTTTTATTGAAAGTGATACAAAACTGCAGCTGTCATTCACATATTTCGTATATTGCAAAATTGTATTTGCCGATAAAAGCAAAATATACTACTTCAACATGTTTAATTTTTTTTACTATTAAATGTACGTTTGAAAAGCTTTTCCTTATTCCACCGCATGTTTCGATGGAAATAACATTTTCTTGAAATGGAAAATTTCTCTTATCACGTGTTCTATTTACACGACGAAAAATTGGTCCTTTTCGATTTTTATTGAAGAAACACATGATGTCATAATATCAGAATGTCACGAGTTTCTCCTAGTACACCCACTTTCACAGAACTTCACAGCCTGTAATTATTTATAATGGCATGCTTTCCTACTTTCCTCATACGTGCAACTTTATTCGATTACACGCTTCAATCAATTCTTGTCCCGCAGGACAGTTGTTTCATAGTATTTGAATTGTTTATCTTCCATAATACTGAACAATCATGTTGTGTTTATGTTCCACACGGCAAATCAGCGTTAAAATAGCACTCGCTTTTAGTTCCTTATTAGCGAAATGAACATTAGAACTTGGTCATTTATATGACATTTACTTCCTGCTGATTTCGTTAGCTAATCGAATCCAAGTGTGATATGTAGTGAGCATGCAATTACGTTTTTGACTTTGTGACGTTGTGACGTTGGGAGAAAATAGTTGATTTACTAGAATTGTAGTTTTGTCAAAACTGTTTACATTTACGCTAGTTCGTTATTTTGAATTTAAATTTCTCAACTTTCATTTTCTGCCAAAACTTCGAATATCTCATGTTCATGTTTGTGAAAATTTCCGCAGCTTGATTTTGTATAATGTGCATGTAAGTTTTGTCTCAAGTTTCTGAAGAGAGAGGAGGCAGGGAGAGAGAGAGAGAGAGAGAGAGAGAGAACTTCTAAACGCGAAATCAGCCACAGGCCACAGGCTATCGGAAACATGTAGTATTGTGTGCCACTGTCTCTTTGTCTTTGTCTATGTTTTCTGTAGCCTTCCATCTCACGCTATTGTTGATTCGCAAATCACTTCCATTCTTTTCACTAAAGACATGGAACTGAATGAATTACATATTCTACACATCAATTACCGTATACTTCCGTGACACATAATAATAAAACGCCAAAGAGCGGAGTTCAATTTTTATTACATTCTAGGTATGCTTGCGTCAAATGATGGCAGTCACTCAAAACGCGAGTTTACCAATCTCGATGAAAAACAGAATTAACACGCGGAATATACTCGCACATACAAATTTCTCTCTTTTTTCTCGCACGCAGAGCAAACAACCCTCGTTCATCACACACACTCCATCATCATATGTATTGAATCGGACATGAACTGAGCTTTGCAGCTGTCTCCACTATTCCCTTTCTCTTTTTCAAAATTGTTCTCATCAAAAATTGTGAGGGAATTACGATCAGGTAGAACCTGCGCGACCTTTCCTGTGAAGCTTTCCTTGTGAATCGGATGCGTCGTACTCGCATTGCTTATACAACATGTGGTTGTGTGGAAGACAGAAAGCGGAAACGCACTTTTGCACTCATCCACTACTATGATATGCACTCTTTGTCACGTGCAATCTTTGTAATATGTAGTTTTAGAAATCAGGACGTAGTGAGAACTATCAATTCGGCGCGTAGAGTCATACACTTACCCGCACGAACCGGTAATTCTCACTATGAAATCCAAACTTTTTATTATCATATAATCTATTAATAAAAGGGGGCGCGGCTCAGTGGATAGAGCGTTCGTCTCTTAATCTCACGGTCGCTGGTTCGATACCCCTCGGAGTCAACCATTCTTGCGAAATTCACCAAGCCCCTGTGGTGTGGCAATCCACTCTCATGGTAGCCAGAAGGCGTCACAGCACCATCTACGGACTCAAGAACGGAATTCAAGACGTCTGACGCCACCCAACCCAACTACCTCTGCTGACGTCGTCGTAATCCAAGAACCCTATCTTGTTCTCGACTAGGAGGACCCCGGATTCAACCGGCTAAAAAAAATAAAAAAAAAATAAAAGTTATTGTTTTGAGGTCTTTCAGGTAACAGTGGTCTTTTATGCAAGAAAGTTAGGTCATTTTTTTAATGATGGTTACTATCAATTAGGATGGTATAATTAGCCAAACCACTGTGGAGAGAATATTTTAAGAACCGGGTGTCAAACTTAGGGCCCAGTTGTTGTGACTATAGGTCTCTCTCTCTCTTTCTTTCTTTCTTTTTTTCTTTCTCTCTTTCTCTCTGCTGTGTGAGTCAGACATGTGTGGTTGACTCTTTACTACCTCTCGTTCCCTCTCCTCACTTACCCCATTCCACCGTTGGCGGGCTATTGCAGGGGCGGAGCGTCGCTCCCTCCCCTCTTTCCCTCTCTCCCTCTCTCCATCTCTCTCCCCCCCATCTCTCCCTCCCTCACCCCTCTCTCTTTCTCTCTCCCTCCCTCCTCCCCTTTCTGCCATCTCCATCTTGCATAAATTATTTCCGACAATAACGAGGGGTGCTTGATTCGCTTATTCCCTTATTTCTTCATGTTATGTACTTCGCATATCAGTGAGACAAACTGCTTTCCATATATTTCACTCGTCTTTTCTCTCTTTCTCCTCTCGTTTTCCAATGCAAATCACCCTCCGCCGTTCTCTTACCGCCATCAAACGAGCCATTTCTAATTTGACTTTGCTGTTGTATTTTTGTGTTCCGATGAGTGTACTATTTGCGGTCGGGTGCTCGTTTCCCAATGAACCCGACTGAAGATGGACAATGGAAAGGGGTCGCACGAGCGACCAGGTGTGTATCCCACCTGAGGGGAGAGTGTGGCGAAAACTGAGTCAAGGAAACAACGAGCGACTGTGTTCGTCAATGTATGCAGCCTTGTTATGAGCATTCCGAGGTGTATCTCCCATCACCATCTCCCTCTCTCCCTCCCTCCCTCTCTAACCTTCTGTCTCTTTCCCCTCTCCATATATACTACATCACTCTGCTTCCGTTGGCGATAGTTTAATTGAATCGCAGCTTCTACTCCGCCGTTCGCCCAAACACCTTGCAAACCGACCAACTCCCCATTGTAAAATGGCTTTTTTTGCGGAGATGAATGAAAGGCATTCGCGAATGTTGAATGGCGATAATCGTTCCACGGCGTTATACGTAGGGGGTGCTATCTTCGGATCTCTCCCCTGTCCCCCCTCTCTCCCTCTCTCTCCCTCTCTCCCCCTCTCTCCCTCTCTCTCCCCCCTCTCTCTCCCCCTCTCTCCCTCTCTTTCCTCTCCCTCTTCCTCTAATCAACCTCGTTGCACTCTGTCTCATTTCCTCTCTTATCCCTTATCTATATTTATACGCCACTATTGTTGCCGTCCATAATACACTTTTCGTTATTTTGTGTTTTGTCATCGATTCTTGAATTATTCAAATTTCAGAGATGCGACACGCGTTATGGTGGATGTGCTCATGTTTGCTGTTTTTAATGTGAGTCTCTCTTCTCCCCCCTCTCTCTCTCCCTCTCTCTCTCTCTCTCCCCCTCTCTCTCTCTCTCTCTCTCTCTCTCTCTCTCTCTCTCTCTCCCCGAGTCAATCCGATGTTACCTTGCCATATACCAGTCGTCTCCAGCTATGTGTGGTCCCGCACGGAAAATGAGTATCTTTATTTCTGTAGTCAAATGCACAGAGGCCCCAACTATCTCCCAGAATAAAACTATATCCATTTAGCTTTCCTCCGCCGTCTGTTTGTCTATTCGTTCGTTGTTTTTGTAATGACTCAAATTGCTGAGAAAAAAACGAGTCAAATCTCCTCCTAGACGAAAACATTTTGACCAATGTTCGACGCATGTGGTGAACGGAACGCTATTATCTCTCTCTCTCTCTCTTTCTCTCTCTCTCTCTCTCTCTCTCTCTCTCTCTCCCTCTCTCCCCCCCCCTCTCTCTCTCTTTCCTTTGTTGACGAGAAAGAGGATGGGGAAGTGTGATTCTATTCAGTTCCCAATTCAAATTTAGGCAAGAGTTCGTGTAACGAGCGGTTCGTTTGCTCCTGGTCAAAGCCCCTCTCCCCTCTCTCTCTCTCTCTCCCTCCCTCTCCTCCCTCCCCCCTCCCTCTCACTCCCTCTCTCCCTCTCTTCCTCTCTCTCTTGCCTTCCCTCAAGACACAGCTTCCACTAGATGTAACTAGATTCGAGCACACCATGCACCCATGACATGCCAGCCAGAGACACCGCGCGCGCATCAAGTGCCGCGCCAGCAAAAACTGCCTGGCGCACATCATTAGCAAGCACCGCCTTTGCGTCTTGCTCGTTGAGGCATTGCTATCCAATTGTGCAATCTAAGACAGAGTTGCAGAGGGCGTGAATGAAAGAAAATAATGGGATGTCAAGTATCGTTTTTTTTAGTCTGGCCGTTCGTTCATTCAATCTCTATTTGCAGGCTCGAATCATGCGTCTGCCTACATCCAATCTACAAGCAACTCAGCAAAAAGGTGGGAGACACGCATAGAATTACCCAGCCGTGCTTTGTTGTTTGCATGTGCAAGACAACACTATTCCGAAACCAACAATAGATCGGATGTGAATGGGACGACACAAAAAGGCGTCCGGAAGGCACACTGTTTAGCAATTAGGCACAGTCTGAGAGGGAGGTACAGAGAGGGAGAGGGAGAGGGAGAGAGGGAGAGAGGGAGAGAGGGAGAGAGGGAGAGAGGGAGAGAGAGAAAGAGAGAGAGAGAGAAGGAAAGAGAGAATGAAGAGACATGAAAAGGGGAAGTGCCCTTCGACGTTATTAAACAGTTACTCGATCTATGATAGGATTACTCTTTTCTCTGCAGCTTTGCAGACTGGCGGAGGGAATGGATGTGATCATAATAGGTGGTGTTTGAGTGTTGGAGCTTGATATAAACTGATAACTTGGCAGAAAACAACAATACACCAGGGATCATCCGGAATGACATGATACGTTCTGTTACGTTTCAGGCGATGCCCTCGCAAGACTATCCCAATCCACTGGCAGTCCACGTTGGATTCTATGTGGAGTCACTGGGAAACTTCCGATCCACTGAAATGGTGAGAATACAAAAGAAGAGAGAGAGAGAGAGAGAGAGAGAGAGAGATCGTTGCAGACTTTCGACATGGATCTCTACCTTTACATGAGCTGGCGGGATCCCAGTTTGGCGCACAACGAAAGCGACTACGTCCTTATCAACGGTGGGCACTCTCTCTATATTTCTCTCTCTATCTTCCTCTCTCTATTTTCCTCTCTTTATCTTTCTCTCTCTATCTTCCTCTCTCTATCTTTCTCTCTCTATCTTCCTCTCTCTATCTTCCTCTCTCTATCTTCCTCTCTCTATCTCTTTTTCGATAATCAGAGACCTATCGTATTTCCTCTTCCGTGTATCAAACTTCCGCCGTTCCCCTTTCCATATAAACACATCGTGTTTTCTCCTCGCTTCGCTCGTTTTTTGGCTCGATGCGACCACCTGACGCCATGTATGCGAAACCCTATTCCCCCTCTCTCTCGCTCTCCCTCCTCTCTTTCTCTCTCTCTCTCTCTCTCGCTCTCTCTCGCTCTCTCTCTCTCTCTCTCTCTCTCTCTCTCTCTCTCTCTTTCTCTCTCTCTGCCGAACACTGCGGATTGATGGAAGAACTCTCAGTGGACATAGACATATGAAAAGAGAAAGACATGGCAGGAACATTATAACAACATTGGAGCTATATATCTGTGTATATATATACGAATTTCATGTTTCAACCAACTCGATTCTCACCGAAACAGCGAGTGACAATGTATTTCCACATTTCCACCAGACTATTGTTGTCTCGTGCAACCACAATCTGTGTGGTCGACGGTCCGTAGAGTATCAGAGAATTGAACGCGTGTCATATGCCTTCTTTTCTCTGAAAATAGTGAGGCACTTTAGCCAAACTCTCTAGACACAATTTTCAAGCTAACATATTGAAGATTTCCATTTCAGACAAGTCGATTCTGGATAAGATCTGGCTACCGGATCTGTATTTCGCAAACGCGAGGACTGCATACTTTCACGAGGTATCCAGAATTCGGTGGGCTGCGTAGAAAATAAAAAGAAGAAAAAACGTGTTGATACTATGTATTATTCTTCTACTATTCCTCAAGAGACTCTCCCAAATGTCCAAATAAAGTGGATAACTGGTATTACGATGTTAAGTTGGCTACAAAATCAACTACAAAGTTACTTAATCATGTTTATGAGTTGATGTTTTGTGTTTTGTTTAGGTGACTGTGCACAACTTCAACATGTTCGTGTCTCCAGACGGCACCATTGCATATGGAACCAGGTCGGTTTCAGAGAATAAGAAAAATATGGTTTTTGTTTTCAATTTGTTTACCAGTAGTTCGAGTGCGATCTCTGTAATAAAATGGGTTATTTCAATTTGTATTTCAATTTGTATGAATCTTTTTCCCTTGTTCTCATATAGTTTTATAGCTTCTATTAGAGATACAAAGAAGATCCGACCGATTGTACGAAACAATCGGCCGGATGATACGTCATACATCATTCATTCCCTAATACTCTAATTTTATTTTGTTATCGCGAAGTGCAGCATTGTTTTCTCTCAACGTGTGGCCCCTCATTTTCATTTCTACACTGCAATACCATATATGCATTCATAACACAGACACAGATGTAAGATGCACGTTCGAACAGACGTGTAGCTGTAGCTGACGTACCCATTCTCCATTCACAAAAGTGTTTTCCATAGTGGGAGTACTTTGCAGAAGCCTATGCAGCCTGGTGTGAGTTATGGTGCTCTCTCGTTTCCCTATTACATTGTTTCCAGTGACCACGAGAGACCTAGTCGGAGAGGGGAGGGGATTGCATTTTATGCTCTTGTTTTTGAAAGCAGCGGCTTAGAGAGAATGTCCGACCATCCAAGAATTGACGAATACACTTTCAGGGTCACACTCAACGTGGCCTGCACCTTGAATCTGCAGGTGAGATCGGCTAATTTGCATGAACATTACTCGATTCTCGTTATCAGGACTACCCACTGGACTCGCAAACATGCTACATCAAGATTATTTCATGTGGGTGCATTCTTTCGTTTTTTTCCGCTGTGAAATTAGATCTCTTATATATCTTATATCTGCCGAGCGGTGTCAATTCTTCATTTTCTATTCACGAAAACGCGCCGTTTTTTTTTCTGTTACGCCAGACCTCACTAATGGAACAGAGCCAATAATATTCTATTTGTGGGATGACGAGAGCTGTTTATGTACTGCGATGAATAAGCGTCTGATTTGGCGCCCGCCCGCGCAATCGGAGGCCCCCAACAGGTCCCTCGGGAGGGCCCGCGTGTACTCACTCGGCTGGTCAACTAGACAGATTGGAAGTGCGAATTTGGAGGGGGTTGGTGGATGTCATAACAACTCTCGAAGAGTTCACAAACCAAACAGGGAAAGAGGAGGGAGGGAATTGGAGGAAAGAGAAGAAGGTGAGATGAAGAGAGACAGATAGACAAGTTGGTTAGTCACCAGTCCATAGACTTATCGCCAGTTCTCATTGCAGCATAGCGCACAGGAAACGACGCCTACATTCATAGGGCAATTAGACTATGGGATTTAGAGAGGGAGAAGGAGAGGGAGAGAGAGAGAGAGAGAGAGAGAGAGAGAGAGAGAGAGAACCTGGCACCGCAACTATTCTCATCACCAGATTGGACGAATCTCATTACGCCGCATGGGATTTTCATATCATCTGTTTATCCGGAAAACATTGATGTTTTAGAATACGGTAAACAACCAGATATTGGTGTTGCAAATGAGCAAATGGATGATAAGTGCAGGTTGGGTGCAGAGGGAGGGGGAGGGTGATGTGCGGGTGTTGTGGAGCGTTCGACGGCGGATGTCTTCTAATCACGAACATAGCAGAATGAAAATAGTATCACGCCCATACATCTAATTATTGATTGCAGACGCCCACGTGAAGAAAGAGATGAACGCCACTTGGTTCAACGACGGACCGATACGGTAGGCGGAGAGAGAGGGGGGGGGGGAGGGGAGAGAGAGAGAGAGGGTGGGGGGGGGGAGAGGGGAGAGAGAAAGGGAGGGAGGGAGAGAGAGAGTTGTTGGTTTATACAAATAACAAAAAAGCTCATTTCCCCATAAGATCGTTGATTGCCAAACGTAGATGATGTTATGTAATTTGGACAATTTTACCTAAATCTAACACCACACAAATAAAAAAAACACTGAACTATTGATGTTGAATCAGTCAAAAAAGTGCTTTCAATACTCACTCAACCTCCGAAATCACTTATCACTGATCACTATGTCTAGCACGTATGATTGTATGTTTGTATCTATTTCAGAAACTGTTCATCAAAACATCAAACTTGTCCCGACCGGAACGAGAGAGTGAGAGAGAGCACAGACACGTAAGAGAGAAGTGAGAGAGATCGACACTTATCGCCGGGACGATCCGCGTGAGCGGTCGCCCTTTCATGTATATTTACTATATGCGATAAAGTCACTTCTATATTACTGTTATGTATTTATTGGCGAGAGTATTGTGGCAACCCTCTCGACGGCCATGGAGACAGGTCTGATGTATTGTATTGTTATCACTGTAGATTACCGTAGTTACTATTACCATTACTGTAGTTATTAGTACCCTTACTGTAGAGTACCTTAGACTGAACCCTGCCCCATAGCTTAGTCTTGACATGGTGCATTAACCGTTTTAGAAACGAACACGGACTCACTGAACCACCTCAGTCTAATTCTAATTTGTGTGAATGTATCTAACAAATCTCACCCGTTACGCGCAAGCGTAGTCAAGGCACGGTGAATAACCCAGGAGTGGAGGGATGCACTAACAGCCGAGTGATTGGATTCCGCTCACGTAACCACGCGTGACGTCTGATATCAGAAAGGTCTCACCGAGTAACGTTCACTTATGGTATAGATTCGTCGATAACATTTGTATACACCCACACAGGTAACTTCACAGTGCTCTCTTGTATATTGTGTCAGCCTCACAGGTGTGTATACTAATAGTTAGATCTAGCCGCACAAGGCCAGATCGCACTAGATGGGAGAAACCGGATGTCAATAATTCGATGCGCACGAACATAACACATCAACAACAGGTCCCCTTTCTAGAGAATCTCCCTTCCTAACAGATGATCGCGGCGAGAGATAAACTGCGGGCCCGCATGAATAACCTGATCCTATTGGGAGAATAAGGTCACTCGCGGTGAAGAGACAGCTCATTCCCAGTCTGACTGCCGCGACTACACGTCGTTGCATCTACTTCGTACAGCGTCTACTACCGATCCCCTGCGTCAACTACATCAGAGGTACACAGATTTCGTTATCACCAGCACACAGTAGAGCTTCCTCGAGCACTACAGTAACACCTAGCTGTGCGTACCGTAACCCGTGATACCACCCGTGTTTGCACATCACCGCGAGCACTTGTAGTAAAACGCACCCAAGCCCACTCCACCCGCTTCTCTCGTAAAACAGAGAACGGCACATCGCCTGCTGAAAGCTTCACCGAAAGGGGAGCCTAAGCAACACACGGCCAGCTTGGAATAGCAAACCAGCTGTCCTCACATAACAGTAACATCAAAGCACGAGAGCGCTAACACCTAGTCTCGAAGTCGCGTGACGGACAGACAGGTGAACGGGACGCCTTCCCGTCTCTCACACCAGGCCACGCACCCGTGCAGAATCCCTGCCGGGCAGCAGCCTCTTCCCGGACACGGTCCGATCTCCCCGGACATAGTCCGATCTTCCCGGACACAGTCCGATCTCCCCGGACACAGTCCGATCTACACGGACACGGTCCGATCTACCCGGACATAGTCCCATCTACACGGACACCGTCCGATCTACCCGGACATAGTCCGATCTACACGGACACGGTCCGATCTACCCGGACATAGTCCGACCTACAAGGACACGGTCCGATCTCCCCGGACATAGCTCCGCTTGTCACGGACACAGTTCCGGCTGACACGGACAAAGTTCCGATTGCCGCAAGCACTCTCGGCTCGGCAAGCGAACCAGCTTCACCGATCAAGGTGCACGTCTGAGCAGAACCTCTGCCAGCGGCATACCCACCTGATCCGAGCCCCCGACGATCGATCAGGCACAACCTGAGAGAAGCTCGTACCCAAGCGGACAGCACGTCGTACACCGCCCATCCCCAAGCAGTAAGACCAGATCATCTGGCAGCCCATCCTACGCAACTGCCAAGTCCGCACCCGTCACGCGATAGTCACGCGATGAACCCGAGTGACCCTGACGGGAAAGGCGCGCCGCCCACTCAAAAGGGCGCAGTGTACAAGATCTACCAAGGGGAGATTATTGGGGATAGCGGATTGAGAGTCCCGAAGGAACTGTTCTCCCCCGAACAGCTGGCGGAGATTGCCGAGAAGGGGGAGACCCAGGCTGAGATAGTCGAGAGCCAGATCGCTCTCCTCATCGAAACCTGGAAGGAACAGTATCCAGCCGCCGCGGAGCTGGCGGAGAAAGCGGACATCCAGCGTCGTCTCTCTCTGAAGGTCGCCGACACGGCCACACCCTTCATCCCGATAAAGAATGAAGAGGACTGGAATCAAGCGGCCGACTTGATGAAGGAGATTCAGAAGCAAGACCGTAGGCAGTTCGAAGCCGAGGCGGCGTACTTTGAGAAGCAAGAGGAAATGCTGAAGTCTACTCTCGGCGACTCAGACGCCGCTCCAACCCTTCGCGAGTTCTATCTACAAATGAGCACCAGCATGAGAAGGGCGAGGAAGGCACTCGCACGCCAGAAATCTGGCATTCTCGCTGAGTTGAAAAAACATAACCAAAACGCTGCAAGAATCCTCGATTTCAGTATTCGACACTTCCCCGAGGGAGAGGTGTCGGACCGCGAGTCTCTCGAGGAGGAAATCGCCGCTGCTGAAAAAAGGACAGAAGAGGAAGGTGAGTGCAAGAGGGAAAAGGGTGACGAAAGCCAACCGAACGACGAATTTCAGATTGCGTTCAAGACAAACTCGACCGTCGAATCGTCTGCGCCTGAGCCGCCCGTGAGATCCAAGCCGGACTCACCGAGCAGCGCAGGAAAGCAAGTCACACCTGCCGCGCATCCAAATACCGAGATAAGTGAAATAGTCGAGAGAATGGAAAGCGAGAGAAGCCCGGCACATCACCAACCGATTTTTCAGGGAAAAATCGAACACACCCCCGGAAACGACCAGTTCATCACACCCAAGTCCGCCCTCCCCATCGCCAAATTCAATTCCCCAACAAATCCCGTGCAAAAAGCTTTTAACCTGGTAATCGATTGCTGTCTGGATGGGGACAAAAAGGGCGTGACATGGAAAAATGAGACAAACGAGAGTTATCAAACGTTCAAAACGGGAATCGCTGACACACCAGCAAATCCGAACCAGGTAATTACGAGCTCATTCGATGAAAACTGGGCAAAACCGTACTACGAGGGGATGGCAGCGAGGCAGACGGCGAGGTTGGCCAGCGACGACGAGTTCCGCGACTTCCAGAGAAGATTCGAGCGCCTGAAACAAACAAGTAGGAGCGCTTCGATCGCGGGAGAAGAAGACAACAATAACTGGCCCCTACCGGAAGTGAAAACTTACGGAAAAGAAAAGGCGGAGAAGTCGAAGAAAAAAGAGCGGACAAAGAAAAAAGAAATTGATTCCAGCTCAGACTCCGAGAGCGAGACAGATTCGGACAAGAAAAAGAAAGAGAGGAAGAACAAAAAGAAACAGAGGAAAGAGGCAAAAAAGGGGAAGAAGGACAAAAGGAAGAAGAGAAACAAGCGCTCACCGTCGTCCTCATCCACCAGCACCTCCGACTCGTCGTCCTCCTCCACTTCATCCGACGAATCCTCGGACTCCGACTCCTCATCCGACTCGTCCTCCTCCTCATCAACCACATCGACCTCGACCTCCTCGACGACGAGCCAGTCGGCATCTGAAAAGAATAAGGGAAGGAGGAAGGCAAAAAACAAGAAGAGGGAGAAAAAGAAAGAAAAGAGGGAGAGGAGGAGAGCCAAGTCCCGAGAGAGGCGAAACCGATCGATCGACCCCCGAATTTTCACTACCATGGCTCTATCCAACATCATCGACATGCCTGAGTTTGATGGGTCGGTCAAGCAGTGGAAACTGTTCTACCAGACCTTCACGGCACTGATGGAGGGCCAAAGCGATATAGTGAAACTCACGAAGCTCAAGCAGTGTTGCAAGAGAGAGGCGGCTGGAGTGATCAACCACTTCGGAATGAGCGCGGAGAATTACAAGCCAGCCATGACAGCCTTGAAGAGAGCGTACGGGAGCGAGACAAAATTGATCAAATCCCTCTGGGACGAGTTCAGGGCCACCCAGCCCGCCAGCGATCACTACGCCTCAGTGAAAGCGACATACAACACGATCAAAGCGATCATGGTGCAGCTCATGGAACTCACAAGGGTCCGTGGGAACGATCTCACAACCGAGATAACAAGAAGGTTTCCGAAAAGATTCTGGGGAAAGCTGATGGCAGCTGAGGTAAGAGCAGACGGAAACGTCAAGAAATTCCTCAAAGAGCTAGAAAGAATCGTGACCGAATACGAAGACACCGAGAAGAACTTCGAGACCTTTACCAGAGGCAGACAGATGATGGCAAAGGAGAAGGGGGGCCACAAGGGCCGCTCGCAGTCGAAGAAACCATACCAAAATGGGAAAAAAGGTGGGGGGAACGGTCAAAATGGCAATCAGCAAAACCAAGGTAATGGTGGACAATCCGGAGGCAATGGTGGATTTCAAAAGAAAGGGAAGTTCCGAAGAGGACAATCCCAACAAAGAAACCAAAACGGACAGAACCAGAACGCCAAGAGCAGCAACAACTATGAAAAGAAAAACCCCCAACAGCAAAGCAAAGGGGGCGGAAACCAGAGTAAAGGTGGGCAGAAAAACCAAGGAAACAATGGTGCCAAAGGCAACCAGCAGAATGGGTCAGGAGGCAAGGGATTCCAGAATAAAAAAGAATTCAAGGGCAAGAAGAAGGGAAACGGCAACAATAAAAAACAACAGGTGCAATTCTCCCACTCACCTTCCAGATCCCAATCCCCAACAATCCCGCGACCCTTCCACCAAAGAATGGCCAAGACCGACGCCAGAGAGAAGGCCGGCGACTTGATGATCTTCTCGCCGAACGTCAAAAACCACCGGAACAACGCTCTGCAACAGATGGATATCATGGTGGACACAGGCGCACAAAAATCCTGCATCGACGCTGAAGTCGCAAGACAATTGAACTTACCGATCATCTCGGGAAAGAGAAAAGCCGAGTTTCAAATGTGGAACGGCGAGACACACACCATCGATACCCACTACGTTCGTCTAACTATGTACCACAACAAGGTCAAGGTGACAGCAGACGTGATGGTGTGCGAAAACCTGGCATTCGATGAGCCGAGACCACAGATTAGACAAGAAGACGAGAAGGCGGTAAGGGATGCAGGAGCGAAGATCATCGGCGGTACTAGGAGAGTGGAGCTGATAATGGGAATTGACCAATGCTACTCGACATTCGGCAACCTGCAGCCCACAACCCTACCAAGCAGAAAGGTGCTGCTCCAATCAAGCCTCGGAGACACCATCTGCGGAAAGGCCAAGATGACGGTGTGGAAAATGAACAAGATGAGAACGACAAAGGAGGACAACGAACTCATGTGGAGAGTGGTAAACGTGGGTCTCGAGGACATCGATGACATCGAGATCAAGAAGAGGGTGCGACAGCACTTCCTCGACACGGTCGCCATCACCGAGACCGGGCAAGTGATGGTAGAATGGCCACTCAAACCCAGAGCAAAAGAGCCGTTCCATGATAACTATGACGTTGCAATGCAACAGTTCCTCCACCTCATCAACACATGCAACAAAAAGAAGCCAGGACTATTCCAGCTGATCCAGACACAATTCCAAGATTTGATAACTAAAGGAATCTTGGAGCCAGTAGACGTGGACAGGGACGGAGTGTTCATGTACCTCCCCTACCACGTGGTCTGGAACGACAAGTCGGACACTACGCCAGCGCGAGTGGTCTTCAACGGTAGCTCCCACAAAAGGGGAGAGCCCAGCCTGAACGACCTCGTCTATGCTGGAGAGACGACTCTCCCGGACTTGTGCGGAATACTCTTGAGAACAAGGGAAGCACCCTACCTCATGCAAGCAGACGTAAAGTCGGCGTTTCACACAGTCCTGATCAACCAGAAGAGTCAGGACCTGACCAGGGTGATATTCATCAAGCCCGGAACGGACATCAGCAAGCCCTTGAACAGAGAGGACATACAGATCCTCGCATTCACCAGACTTCCCTTCGGAGTGAACGCTTCAGGCTACCTCCTCGCCGAGGCGATAAAATTTTTTGTGAGCCACAACTGCCACGACCAGGCCCTCAAGGACAACATCGAGTTCAATCTCTATGTGGATAACCTCTTCATGACCTTCGGATCGCGCAAAGAATCCTACGAATGGTACAAAAAGTCGAAGGAGCTGTTCGCGGCGATGGGAATGTGTATCAGGGTGTACGCATCCAATGAAACCGGAATATACGAAAAGCTACCGGAGGAGGATCTGGCGAAGGGGAGGATGTCCAAGGTGCTGGGAATGATCTGGGATGTGAACGCAGATACATACTCAGTTCGCAAGCCCGATTTGAAGAAGTTCCTGTACCTCGACTACACTACGAAACGAGTCGTGTCCAGCGTCATCGGCAGCACGTTCGACCCCCTCGGATTGTACGCACCAGTCACAGTGGGATCGAAACTATTGCTCAAGAAGTTCTGGGTAGTCAACCAACTGGACTGGGACACAAAACACTACGACCCCAATGACAAGGAAGTCGTAGATGCCACCATTCGATTGATCGAGGAAACGGACATGACAGTTCCGAGACAGCTCGAAGACGTGAAGTTCAGCAGCACACACGAACTCGTGGTGTTCACAGATGCCAGCAAAGACTGCTACGGAGCAGTCGCATACCTACGCTCTCCATCAAAGAAAAAGAGCGGAGACTTCGCTGTCAACATGCTGATGGCAAAGCAAAAGCTCGCGCCAGAGAAGGGAAAGAACACGATTCCCCACCTGGAACTATGCGGGATCGTCGTCGGAACTAAGCTAGCCAGCTTCATTCTCTCCCACACAACCCTCAAGATCGTCCGCGTCTGCATCATGAGTGACTCGGAGATCGCTCTTCAATGGATACAGCACGGACCGCGCGAGAAGAACGAAGTGTTCGTGGAGAACAGGGTCAAGTCAGTAAATCAAACCCTGAGGGACCTGAAGGAAAAGGGAGTGCAATCGGACATGAGGTTCGTCAGCACGGACCAAAACCCCGCCGACCACCTGACACGTGTCCTCACCCACGAAGAGTTCGCAGAGAGCAACTGGAGAAAGGGACCGGACTTCCTCAAAAAGGAAGAACGAGAATGGCCAGAAGTGCACATTGCCTTCCCAATCGACGACGATCCGACAGAGGAGAAGGTAACGGAGGAGACAATGAAGCACCCCATCATGATGCACGCAGCAAGGAAGAAGGAAACTATTCCAGCGGCAACACAGGCGCTCAACTCCTTCAGAATGGTTACACAACCCGCCACAAATGTACTCAACAAGATGATTGCAGCCGCTGCATACGTCATTCAATTCCTCGCACTCATCGCCAAGCCAATCACCGAAAGGAGAAGGCTAAAGATCCCCGAAATCTACACCAAGTTCGAGGGGAGCGTCGAGGGAAGAGCGGCCGGCAAAAACGTACTCATCAGGATTCACCAGCAAGCACACATCGCAGCAATACTCGAAATGAGATCGCGGGTGGATGTGAGGCTGGACGAAGACGGAATATACTATCAGTATTCACGGATCAAGGACTCGGAGCACTGTTTCAGAAGACCAGTCATCATCCAAAAAAAACAAGACTGTTCGAAGCACTGGTTGACGATATACACCAGCAAATGTTCCACGCCGGATTCGCATCAACCGTCGCCGAGTACAACTCCCGCTACTTCACTCCAAAACTTCGAGCATCGATGAAGCCACTGAGGGAATACTCAGAGTTAGTCGTGGAACAGTACGCAATCGCTGTCGCCAACAACGACCTGAGGACAGTGGAAGGAATTGTGCAAATGGCGAAGCTGGATGGAATCCACTTACCCTACATACGACCTCCCAACCCCACTTCCAAGACTATCCCTACCAGTACACCTACAACGGCACCGACTACCACAAAGCCATACACTCGGAAAACGTCTACTACGATCAAGTCTACAACACTGACAGAGACTACCCGTAAGTACACGAGTGTAACAACCCCAAGCCCAACGACAAAAGCCAAAATAACCACATCTGCAACGACTCTATCCAAAGGGCGAACCTGGAAATCCCAGGCGTCAGCGAGGACGACGACGCAGAGCGCAGGCAGATCGGGGAAGGTGACAGCGAGGCCGGCGCTGATCACGGACGAACGCATCGCAACCGCGATACGGGAGGGGCTGAAAAAGGCAGAGCGTGAGATTAGTAGCATGAAACGGCAACCGAGGGCACGAGCACCCATGGGGCCTGGACGCTCGAGAGCACGTAGCCGAGGTAGGAAGAAGGGAACAGTGAAAAAACCAACAAATAATGAACAGGCACAGACTACGGTCTCACCGGAAAAGGAGACGAAGATCCAGAAACTCAGGAAGATGGCCAAGCAGGCAGCGAGCGAATCCCTGAAAAGCGCAGTTTCATCGACTATAAAAACGGCAGGGCAGGAAGCGATGGGAATGATAACAAACGAAGTGTTGAACATCACCATCGGTAGCGTGGTGGAGAAGCTAACTCAGTCACATGAATTGAACAGCGAAGAAAAGCTCGAGCTAAGTGAAATGACGCGAGAGGAGATAGAAGATCTCGCCGAGCAACAAGAAATCGAGTTAGAGTATGAAGAACCCACCTATGTGGACGAGGAGATGAAGCGGCTGTTCTCCGGAGCAGATGACGACTCCGAACCCGAAATGGACGGCATGACTGAAACAAACGAAGATAAGTTAGAGGCATCCACGGGAAAAAATGAAAGCACGCGCGTCTATATCGGAAATCATTACGAGAATGGATCCGTGATCCACCCACAAGAGCACTTCCTGATTATCGAACCAGCATACTCGGGATCAATACAGTGCACAGATGAGGGCGTACAACTATTCGATCACGCAAAGACCGATGAATACACAAAATACAGGGTTTGCATAGACGAGGACGAGAAGGCTTGCAATGATGAAGTGCGCGCAGCAATCGATGAGTTAGAAGGAATAACTATCCCTGTGGACGCACACGTCATTGTGCACCCTTTCTTGGTGACTTGGAGAAAATACAACGGCAAAAGAAACGAGGTAATCAAGCACACATGTCCAGGAATCGACCTATGCAGCGTAAACCACTGTACCATATGCATGTACCAAACCCTAGTCAACCCTCACTGCCACAAAAAGAAGGCGATACTGTTCCTCGCGCTCATCACAATAATCCCCGGTACGCTTCTGGCGCTACTGATTCGCTGCAGGCAACGCATAAAGAAGGCATGGAGGGATAGGACAATGTGCAGACGATCTGCTGGATGTTGCGCAAGAACCGCTGCGTGCTGCGTGCGGAGGAAGAAAAAGGACATTCCCCGACCAGCCGAAGAAGAGGAAACAACCGAAAACATGCTAGACGAGAGGGTAGAAGAGACGCAGGTTGACGTTGAAAGGAGAGAGTCAGACGACATGAGCGGAATCAGCAGATACACCCCAATCCCATTCAACGTGCAGCAACCAACGTGCATCATACGAAGCGACCGATCAGTGAGGTACTCTAAACGCCCACTGTCCATGTCACTCTCGACCCTCACCCAGATCGCGATAGCAGTAAGCTTTATCACAGCATGTACCGCCGAGACATGCGATAAGACGACCCCAATTACGACCGAGGCCATAACGTGCTCACGGGACTCATGCTCAACCCAAACGTCAATCAACATGTTCTTTACGAGTATCGATCGAACAGTGTGCATAAACATTGAATACCCCGGTAAGAAAATGCAAAAGACGATGATTCGCTTGAAAGACGTGACATGGACCTGTGGAGCCTCTCGCACTCTGTACACCAGAAACATAACGACAAAAACTGAGTCGATTAGAAGATGTGCGGGGAGCGGATTGTGTACCGGAGGCAAATGCAACGACATCGATCAGGACACAATCATTAGCGAGTTTAGCGAAGCGAACAAGTACAGCGGGGCAACATACTGTACAAACAAATGCGGATTCCTCCTGTGCAAGTGTCTCACACTGTCAAGCAGCTGCCTATACTACAGAGTATACGCTAAGCCAACGACATACGATTTAGTGGAAATTATCGAGTGCAACTATTGGGTGCCTGAAGTTTCACTAGAAGTAACAACGGTCCCACCCCACGGAGAAAAGACGATTGAGACAGTGAAGCTTGTCGATAGCATGGCCACGAGTATAAACAAAAAGGTATACAACGGATCGACAATGAAATTGATTCACTTCGACTCACCACGAGTTAAACTAGACAAATTTCTGCGCATAAACAAAGAAATCGCACACATCCGACAAGAAGAAGCGGATCCAGTTCTGCGATGCTCTAACGCAACTCACTGCACGTTTATAGATCGATGCAGGTGCGATTTCGCAGACGACAATGCTTTATGCCGATGCCCAGATACCGACTACTACTCGCTCCTCCGTGATCCAAACAACATGTTGCCAACCATAGGCGAAGGGTTTGAATTGAAGGTAACGTCGCAAGTGAAGCCGCAATTGATTACAACACGCGACGCGCTGCACATTCAATTCAACATCCAAGAACGACTAAACCTGTCATATTCCCAATACGACACTCCCTGCCGGGTGAGTGACGTGTCCCCCGTAACCGGATGCTTCAACTGCCTCAAAGGGGCAAAATTCAAACTAAGATGTCATTCGGAAGTACCGGGAGCCGCCCAGATACAATGTACGGACAATTTTGTAGACACAATTCAATGTGACAAAACCGGTCACGTGACTAAGATCAGACGCTATTTCGAAGAGCGCGAGGTCAAAGAGTCGTGTACTGTGCATTGCGGAGGGAAATCGATCGCAATCGCAACAACCGGTGAGCTAGACTACATTGAGGGCAGCATACCAATGGCAAACACAGCCAAGGGCACAACGTACATCGCTCCAGAAACTATCGGGATATGGGACCAGCTGTGCGAAACAGTCGAAAAGACTATCAGGTTTCTGAGAGCGATGGACGAGTGGCTACCGATTATCCTCGCAATAGCAATAATTATCTTCCTCATCGTGCTATTCTCGCCCACAATATGGCAGCTAAACTGCATGCAATGCCTCAACAGGCAGCAGCCACAAGTACAATTCGCGATGCTGCCAACAGGAATCGCCCACCCAAACCCAAATGAAACCTACTAGTTATCGAATGTGGTGTACAAATTGTATATAATGTATATAATGTGTATAATATGTATAAACTGTCTATACAATTCCATAGTCATTGATACGGGTTCAATTTGCCAGTGAGCATGGGAGGGCGGGTAACCTAGAGAATACGGTAAACCATACCAGTAATACGGTTAATAACCTTGATCTCATAACCAAAAAGAGAAAACGAAAGAGGATAAGATAACGCGCGGAGCCATAATGAATGATGGATGACAGGAGAAGGACGCACGCGCAGCGTATCTTCCCGCCCACCCCCAACGGCATTCATTCCCAAAGACGCCGCGCCGGAGGCACCTGCCCCGGGCATCTCCCCCGACCATCTCTCCCAGACCCAATAAGGGGTCATTGACCCCTCTCTCTCTCTCTCTCTCTCTCTCTCTCTCCCTCCATCTATACGACTCGCGGTATAAGCTAACCATAACAAACGCGACTAACCGATCAAACGCGATATCGTATTACGTCATTACCAAAGGTTGCGAGAGATAAATCGCGCATTGCAGGACCGTAACTGATCCCAATCGACTATGTCCAGCCACAAGCACAGCCATCGCAACGACGGTGCCTACCCGAGAAACCGCGCCCGTAACACAGCACCCGACTACCCCCCGACAAGGGATGTGGAAGGAGGACGGCGAAACGGTAAAATAGGCAGCGTCGAGCAATCGAGAAGAAATGAATTGCAGCCCCCGCGACAGCCCAGCAGCTAAGACCCCACTGCGCCGTATGCAGGAAAAACAGGCATGTGGCAATTTCCTGCAAGAGACTATCAGTCATGCCGACGCCAAGGCTCCAGGAGTATGCCGTCGTCTCCGACTTCTGTTTGCTGTGCATGGAGCCTGCACATCAGCCCTGGGCGTGTCACAATCGCGCGGAAAAAACCGTCCAAGAAGGACGTTGCAGGAACAAGCGGTGCATGGCCACTGGCGGTCACCATTGGGGCAGGGTATGCCCCCTCCTGGAGGATGGAGTCGGCGAGGAGGAGTTCAACCGCCTGGTGGAGGAAAGGATTCTCCAGATCGAAATAAGTGAAGGAAAAAGAGAGAGCCAGAAAGAGAGAGAGAGAGGGAGGGCATAGGATAACCCTCAATTTAGTTCTTGATGACGGGAAAACGGGACGATGAGGAGGACACGACCGAGGACAAGAACAACGAGGAAGAAGCAACTGAGCTCAAGGTGAGAATGAGAAAGAGAGCGCGAAAGTCGACGATTGGGAGAGAAATAATAGACAAATTATAGGAGAAGCTGTCCGCTCTCCAACGACAACAAGAGTTGGAAGAACGCGAGCGCAAGCTGCAGGCCAAGAAGGCCGAGCAGGCGCTCAAGGCCATGCGGGATGCAGTAGAGCGTGCGCAGCACGACAAGGAGATCCTGGAGAGGGAAAAAAAGGCGTTGGAGGAGAGGGTCAGCCAGATTGAGGCCGACCTTCTCGAGACGCCGACTCGCTGATAGCCCTCTCCAGATGCCAGTCGCGCCCGCCACAGTCTCCCTCCGCACCTCCTCGCCAGCCAGCCTACCGCCAGCCTCATCCCATCCTACCTCACTCCAGCTACCCCACCGACCAACATGCACCCACCACTTATATATCGACGGCGACTCAATAACACACCAATCGCCACCAAATAACACCACAACACGAAGCAAGCACAATTATATTCATATCGCACAGATAAAATGAACAAGTGAAGGCAATGTTGAATGTGTTATAAAAAATGCGAGCAATAAAGGTTATTAGTTTGTGAATGAACGGAGAAGATCGATCATAGTGTTATCGGAAGGGGCGTTGGGAGAGGATGAGGCCGAGGTCACAGAGAGAGTAGGGGGAATAGAGAGACGCAGGCGAGTAGACTGAGAGGACGCGCGAGCGCGGGAGGCGCCAGGGGCATCGCGCTGCCCAGCGGCAAAATGAGCGTCACTCACAAAATGGCGACGGCGACGGAAGAGGGTGATGGCAGGAGCAAGGTGAAGAGAGGAACGCGCAGATTCACGAGCAGCTGCGCAGCGTGCAGAGAACGCATGGGATTTCACATTCACTTCCTCCAGCCTATCCACGATCAACCTATGCTCAGACCAAAAATCGTCATCCGACTGGTCCAGCCGGCGGAGGGACTTCAAGTGCAGCGTAGCCAGCGCGGAGAGCCCTTTGAGACCGCGCGCGATATCACGGGCGGACTAAAAGGGAGGCGTGAAAAAGTACTAGCCACGAGAATAGCACTCACATCTTCCATGTTGAACAGGCCCTCGAGTATGGCAAAAGCGTCGCGAGCATACTGTAATACTGTATGACGGGAGAAGGTGACAGACGCCACTTACCGTATCGCGAGCAGACAGATCTTGATCAGAGAGAGTAGCCGCCTGTCCAACTAACTCTTCCCAAAGCTCGTGAAGAGCACTACAAGACGAACGCGCATCGTCGAGAGCACTCTGTAGCTGAACAGTGACGCGAGCGCGGTCAGAAAGAAAGACAGAACGGTCAGCGACCCTCGCACTCAATTCCGTACGACGGTCCGACTTGCGAGCGCGCAGCTGACTCATGGCAACTAAACAAAACAAAAATCAATTTATCTACAAAAAATGCGCTATCAATGCGATTCACGAGCGAGGAAAGGCGTACACTACATTAGCATAAGCAGACGCCGCCTCCAACTCCGAGGCTAGCTCACTGGGGGTCAGATATAAGCTCCCGATAGCCAGGAGGTGAACACGGCGTTCAAGGACGCGAATACTGGGAAGCAGGGAAGGGGACTCCCAATCAAGAGGGACAAAATGAAAACGAGTCGACCGCTCAGCCGGATGCACATGATGAGGTAGGGCGACAACCGGAAAGAAAGGCGATTACAAAGAGGATTAAAATTTTGTAATTGATATCCACCTTTTCGATGACAGCCGCTATCCCCGCAAACTGCCGCACGTGAGTACGCAGCAGAGCGAGGCCACGCCGCACCCCACGGCAATGATTGGCCACCGGGCGCCAAAAGAGACTCTGGTCAGACGCCGGCGCATCCGATATCTCAAAGGGGCGTGCGCGAAGCGAAGTCAGCCCATTCAAACCAACAAGGGAGAAAACAAAAGAATCCACAAGTTGAATGAGAGCGAGATCGATCAGAGCGAGCGGAGTGCGACTAAATGATTGTAATACAATCAAACGGATCAGCTACAGTATACCTGACGCGCGGCGGATCGGCAATGAATATAAGGCCGCATCGACGAGGGACGCGAGTCGGAAGGAATAGCTGGATCCATCCCAAAACCCCAGTGACAATATAATCTCCTTTCACCAGCACATACATCGAAACTTCTAGAGAGTGAAGCTCTCACTCATCAAGTAATAGAGATGTGCAGATAGGCGCACTCACCCGCCTCCAATCAAGGTCATTGCTTATCATAATTTATCGGGACAAGCAATTGAAATAAACAAGGATGAGGTAGCATGTGTGGATCGAGAAACGCAAGATTATATCATGAGCAATTGGACGCGACAATCGGAGAAAGAGTATGGCCTAGGCAGCGGATTAAGACGACAGGGCGCGCAGAGACACAAGGCGCATCTGAGCAGCCGCAGGAGGAGCATACTCACGCCTACCCGCCCCCTGACGATACAGAAGGTAAGCGACAGCAAAGGTGGAGATAATGGCGACAATGACAAGTACAATATGGCCGAGATCAATAGAAGCCGCGTCACACTCAACACACTCGCGAGAGCGAGAAGGGGAAGCGGATGAAAGGGGCACCGCCGAAGTAGTCGTAGGAGGCACGGGCTGCTGACGGCGACGATCGGTAGCATGAGACGATAGCACGCTCATCGGAAGACAGTGCACGATCCAAAGTCTGGAACAACAGATTCCACCCTCTCTCCTTGCGCAATACACATTGGATAGCAGATAAACAACTCACTCGGAAAGACGGACGATGCACAAGTGCCCCGAGGGACACCTCGGGCACGAGGCCGACACTTGCCACTCCCCGCAAGCCGACGGCGAGCGCGAGACGTACACACCAGCGACGCCAAGCAGAGCAAGAAGGAGAAGGACAAGAGAACGCATCTGAACGGGCAAATAGGCAGAGTTTCTAGAAAACAAGGAAAACGAAACCAGCCGCCCTCGCCAGCCGAGTTGGATACAATGTATGAGGAGTGTCCAAGCCATGTCCTGTGAAGGCACATGTGGCGGATTCAAAGGGATTGCAAAGGGCATCCGAACCGCCACGCCACACACGATCTGATACAAAAGATGTAAACAATGATCGTAATCAATTGGCGTCACTCTAAAAACAAAAAAGGAGAACTTAAAAGAGGTTCTCGGAAGAAGAAAAAACAGTAACGTAATCGGCAGCGCGCACTCACTCTACCGTCACTTCACACCAGACGCGACTATACCTACCAGCCGTCAGAAGAAGCCTTCATCGTCAACGACAAAACAACACGTCAACGACAACACGTCTTCAACAAGCGACAGGAGGAGACCCACTACCGAACGTAGACTGAGAAGCCCAAAAAACAGGGCAATTGTCACTTTATAAATTTATAAGTATCGATTATCTCCCCCCCGTGTCACATCACTCATTACACTCGAGATGTTCTCGCGTCCCCCCCGGAATGTCCCGACCGGAACGAGAGAGTGAGAGAGAGCACAGACACGTAAGAGAGAAGTGAGAGAGATCGACACTTATCGCCGGGACGATCCGCGTGAGCGGTCGCCCTTTCATGTATATTTACTATATGCGATAAAGTCACTTCTATATTACTGTTATGTATTTATTGGCGAGAGTATTGTGGCAACCCTCTCGACGGCCATGGAGACAGGTCTGATGTATTGTATTGTTATCACTGTAGATTACCGTAGTTACTATTACCATTACTGTAGTTATTAGTACCCTTACTGTAGAGTACCTTAGACTGAACCCTGCCCCATAGCTTAGTCTTGACAAAACTAGCTTTTCGCGGTTAAAGGAACAGTGGCGACTTGTTTCTGCCACAATCTGCCACAACTCCTCATTTTCACACGAGCAAAACATTTGGCGGTAACCGACATCAAACCCGCGAAGCTCGGGGGCCACAACGCAGCGCACATGCACTGAGATATGAAGCAAGTGTTTTGGCGTCGTTCTTTTGCGCGTATGTCTCCGACCCCAACGTGCACTATTGAAGCGTTGGCGGGTAATTCAAATTTTCGTCTGCATCCGTGGCAGTGGCAGATTCGAAAGTAACGCAGAACTGTCGTTTTTTCGCAAAAATTGCAAATGTGTTAGGTTAATATATATTTTAATAATACTCCGAGTCAAAAATAAGTCGCCACTGTTCCTTTAAGACGTTAGTAGATAAGAATAGGCTATTGGCTATAGAAATAGATACAGTTACAACGGTAATCAAGTATGCATATAGCGTGTACTTGAGTGAAACTGCGTGGGTGATTGATGGACATGCGATAACTGTGTGAACGTTGTAAGGGGTCAAGTCTGCTCACTACCCCAAGAAAACGTCAATCACCTAGTATTTAGGTACAACCCCGAGATCGGTCTGCCTGAGTATCACATACTCTCATTGGACAGCGGATACTGTAATGGAGTGTTTCACTATACTATAACGCACAACAGCAGTCGGATAGGTAGGATACAGACAAGTTGAAATTATGTTGAAAATTGTGATCCTGTTTCAGGAGACTTTTCTTGTATGCAGGGTATGATCAAGCTACAGCGAGCGATTGGATACCATCTGGTGCAGGTGAGATACAGTAATACATTTATACAGTAATACTTGATACAGTAATACTTGATGTATCGTGTTTGCAGTCTTACATTCCCACTGGTCTCATCGTGGCTATTTCTTGGGTCTCATTCTGGATTGATAGAAGGGCAGTGCCTGCGAGAGTATCCCTCTCTTTCACCACACTACTCACTCTGTCTACGCAGGTGTGCACTCACTCCCCCCCCTCTCCCTCTCTCCCCTCTCCCTCCCTCTCTCTCTCTCTCTCTCTCTCTCTCTCTCTCTCTCTCTCTCTCTGCATTCAAATCATATTAAGGGTAACGGAATCCGGTACGCTCTTCCTCCGGTATCATACGCAAAGGCTATTGACTACTTCTATGGAGGTGTGGAGAGAGAGAGAGAGAGAGAGAGAGAGAGAGGTTCGTTTCAGTCTGTATGCTGTTCATCTTCGGTGTGTTATTGGAATTCGCCCTTGTGAACTCGTACATGCGTCGTGCCAACAAGTACAACCACATGGCAGAGCGTCTCATTCAGGGAGGACAGCACAACGGTACGGTAGTCTCACTGGAGCGAATTAATGGGTCTTTTGAATTTGGACGATGCGACGAGTGACAGGCATGCAGTGAATACAAGTGTGAATGTGTGTCCCACTCTCACTCACACCACCCAATCATGTTGTTTTGAGAAGGAAGCCCGTATCAAATATTGAAAACGCAAAATATATACCTGATTCTTGACTGACTGAGTGAGTGCATGTTACAGAATGGAGAAATATCGCATGGGCTTGCGCTTGAAAAGAATCATGTGTACTTGATACTATCTGCGCATACATATGTTTGCTCCAGGACATGAAAATCGATACTACTGCTTGGAGTGGCACTGTCATACTGTATCGTACCGTGGTGTCACCTGTTTCAGCGGTGTTTGTGGCTACGTACCGGAAGTACTACGAGAGGAGTACGATGAGTACGAAGCCTCTTCCGTGCCACATGGACGTACGATTCGCGGCGGCTGCGGACAGTGAAAGTGAGCCGACGAAGGAGGAGGAGGCCAAGATGCATGACACATTCCAAGGTGTGCCTCGGTTGCCCCTCGCACATACACCCGCATGCGTCCCTCCACTGTCTGCATGGCTCCGTTGTGTTGCTTTGAAACGCCTTCGAAGATTATTCGAACACGTTCAACAGTTGCTGTGCACACTTTCGATCTGTTCGCATGATGCATGCTCCCCTTTTTTCTGGCTGGGAGGTATCTCGACCATTGAAACAATCACATCACTATCTGGACACCCGCAAGCCGGGAAACCCTCCCACCCTTTCCCGCACCGTAGCACACCTGTCCTGTCTCGCAATCATGCAAGACTCCTTTCCAGTAGATTGTTTCAGGTTCGGGAATGGATGACTACGACAGTGACGGGAGTGTGCCTCCGCAGAAGTTCTACGGACGACTCAACAAGAGCTGCGCGCATCTCATGTACAAGGTACGTAGAAAGAAGCTTCGTGGGTGGTCCCGTCTGAAGTGGTCCATAAAGCAACATTTTCAGTCGATCAGATTCAGCAGAAAAGCTCTATTCATAGATCAAGTATCGCGGTTCGTCTTTCCTGGTACGATTCACGTTATGTTTCCGGTCTCACTCAGGGTTACGTTTTAGCTGTGTTCACTATCTTCAACATTGTCTACTGGATGTACTACCTCAACGAGAAACCCAAGGCGTACAAGGCTCAAGAGTCATTCCAGTGATCCTGGTCTCGTAAACATAGATAACCCTCATTCACTCACACCCCCAATAGAAGATGATACAGGTTCCTTGATAGTGGTAGAACTTACCTGTGACAAATACCTCTTGAGACTTCAAGTCTCCCACCGACCGATCTTTCATACGTTCCGTTCACATTTCAAGTCGATCTCGTTTGTTTGTTATTGATCCTATGATTGCCTAATGCATAAATGCGTTTGAGTGGATATATTAATAGGCTCGCGAGAATGATGTCTGGAAAATATGCGGCGAGATGGTTGCCTGCCGTACCGTGAACCGGGGGGATACCCTATAAATGTTATCAACTACATTAGTCATATTCACTTTACAAATACAGGATCCTGGTCTCGTAAACACATCAATGAGTCATCTCCCTACAATGAAAAAGTAGTTCTCCTAAACGGAGGCAGAGAGGGTGAGGAAGGGAGAAAGAACCAGAGCTTATGGAAACAGTCGAGAATTGAGCGAATTCGGATACGAACAAGAAGCAGAGATGAAGAGAGACGTCGACTGTCCCCAACAGACAAAACAACAAAGGAAACTGTAAGAAATTATGAGCTATTCTGACACATTGGATAAATTTGTAGTAATTTATGATAAATAATAAATTCATGATTCTATTTATTTATTTAATTTATTTTGAAAAGAACTTATTGGTGTAATGAATAGTGCTACACCGTTTTGCACAATTTGAGTACACGACGATTTGGAACGCGATTTTGAGAAGTTTTCATCTTTGTTTGTTCTCTGTTACGTTTGTTGTTATTTCTTATAGTGGGTCTTATCAACTTTATACAGTTGTTATGATAAAGGTGATATTTATAGACGCGCAATGTCCGCGAGCGCGATCCGTTTCGTAGGAAATTTTGACGTGACGGCAGACGGCAAGTTCCTCTGGGAGCTTCTCGCTCAGGTGTGTTTCTTCAAATCCTTGCATTTATTAGATTATTAAACTGGTTCGTATTGTTGTTTTGTAACTGCATTGTTTGTAGATGCGGCGCTTCGGCGTTGGCCGCGTCGTCACCAAGAACGAGTGGCTGCGGCAGTGGCCCGACCAGCCCTCCTTCATCAGGATCACCAGGGTTAGTTGTTGACTTGTTTACTTCAGGTATTCAGTTCTTGTCTCTAAACATGTGGTTTCAGGTGCAGCCCGCTATGGACCGCTGGTTGTTTGGCGGCAAGATGTGGGGAGAGTGGACCTACCGTGGAAAGAATCTCGGTGCGTTGTTGGGTTGGCATTGTAGTATCATTAATTGTATAAGACACGTAAGGATGTCGATTGTTTAGGTGTGTTTGAGTTCGCGCATGACTTGAACCGCTCTGACTGGCGCGTCGTTCACAAACACGAGGAGGTATCGTATAATGTTTTTTTTTATATATTTTAAACTGCTTAAAACAGTTGTTCTGTAAATAAAATAAGATTTCAAATATTATTCACAATGGTCATCTCCTAGGCCTCGCTCGCCAAGTGCGCCCGCCCTATCGGAGAGATGTCGCTGCCCGACTCTTTCCCCCTTCCGCCCCTCCAGGTATATTTAATATTGCTATTTTTTTAATATTTTGTGAACTATTAAAATTCTGTAGGTGCACATGGCGAAGAAGGCGGCTGTGCGTGCGGGGGGCTCCCCGCTGGACGTTCCCACCCGCGCGCCCCTCTCCCTCTGCGTCGACCCACAGTTCAACATGATCAAACACCTATTCAAACAGGTAGCACATGTTGTCTTCTTTTTTCTGTTCATGATTATAATACTGAATAATGCTACACCGAATATAAGTATACATTTTTATGATATTCTTACTTAGCTGAACCCCTGTCCGTGTTGCAGGCGCCTCCTGTGCAGCGCGGAGTGTCCGTGTACGACGAGGCTGACCCTGCCGCCTTCCTCGACCTGTACGGAAAGGAGCTGCCCACCAAGGTGAGCTGCACATTCTTGTTGTTGTGTTGTTTACACTGTTTGTGCAGGTGGAGGCGTGGAACGTTGGTCCGGCGACGTTCACCCCTCGTTTCTCGGCGACGGATATGCGGGTGCAGGAGCAGAGCAGCCAGTAGGAGCAGACAGCGACTATGGCATATATTTCTATTAGCGTATGTGTAGACCAGCCTAGCCTTGTTTTTGTTTGAATTGTTGATTTGTACATGTCATGCGGTGGCTCGCTCGCTCAATCGTTTGTTTTCGGAATCGTGAGAGATGAAGCTATTATTAATATTGTTGAATTGTACCACTGCTATACTGATTTCTCTTTCGCAAAATGCATTTCGTTTGAAAGGGAAAGGAACAAGTCTGGGTGAGTGTAGGCTGCACGGTGCAGGGTTGATAGTTGATAATGATGGGATGGATCGGGGGTGGCACAGTCCAGTCTCTCTCTCTCTCTCTCTCTCTCTCTCTCTCTCTCTCTCTCGCAATCCATGTCTCCCCATACCGGCTCGCCTGACCAATTTTCTCGCGCCCCCACTTTCTTCTCCCATAACTTGTTCCACCTCCAGGCTAGCCCCATTGACAATCGCCTTTTGTCACATACATTACTACTGGTAATTGCGCAATTCATTGCTATGTGTTTGACCGCGTTGTTTCGATCCGGCGATTCGGGCTGGAGAGAGAGAGAGAGAGAGAGAGAGAGGCTCGTGGGGCGACTTGAGACGTGCATTGAGAGTTCGAGGTCATCCCGTCTTGTTTGCAGAGTGAGAGAGTAGGGACATGAATGGATGGATGGATCGGTGGAATCACTGCGATTCAGTGTTCCCTTGTAGTTGAGGCGTTTGCACTTGTGAACTTTCTTGTCCCTCCCCCTCTCCGAGTTTCAAAGATGATACAAGACGCGGCAGACGATCTTTATCCTACCCCACATCTATTATTACGTTGTTGTATCCGCGAATCTCCCCCCCCCCTTTCTCTCTCTCTCTCTCTCTCTCTCTCTCTCTCTCTCTCATGGAGGTCACTGGTCATGGATGATCTACTATTATACGGTGGGAGGCTATCCTCCGTCTCCTCTCCTTTGATCCTAATCTCCACACTAGTGTCGCGTTGTTTGTTTGTGTTTACTTGTTTACTAGTTTTGTGCTACGCTCATTGTACTATTGGGATTACCGGTTTCGGTGTGGACTTGTTTCGAATGCCGAGTGATGATGGCTGCTGCCTGGTCTCCGAATTCAATTGGTGTATGGTGTGAATTGAAAATGGCCGTGTCGCCAGTTTTTTTCACGCAGTGTCCATTATTCGGTGGAGACGGTCAATTTCTGCGACTCGTCCTTTTCGCGCAATTTTCGCAGTGAACTTCCGTGTATGAGGTGTCAGGTGTTTCATTTGGTAACTCAATTGATTGAAAATCGATTGGTTCTTCTATAGTATTGATTGATTATCGATTGCAGTATGACGGCATCTGCTGCCCATCCCTCGGCGGGAGTTAGCTCGGCTGAGAAGGAACAGGTCGAGCAGTTGAGGAACAAACTCAACCACGTATGTTTTCATCGTTTCCAACGTTTTTCCGTTACAATTATTAGCTTTATCATATACACTATGGTATCATTCTTTTGAAGTTGCGCGATTGACTGAAATGAAAAAAAATAAAATACATACAACATAACTCTAGCATTCAGAATCATCCAATAGTAGAATGCAACGTTTGATGAAATATAATGCAAATATCGCTACAACCTTGTCTCCGTAGTGGTCTGATTCCTTTGATACGCGAGTGGATATGAGTGATACAAAAAAGAACACACATGGGATCTACTCTGCGGTCTGTGTGAGAGGAAGACGTGATAGGATCTCACTCAGCTCACACTCACAGATCCAGGTCTGCGGCGGTCAGAAGAGAGAGAGACAGAGAGAGAGAGGGGGGGGGGGTGGGGAGAGACGAGTGAGAGAGAGAGACAGAGAGAGACAGAGAGAGGGGGAGGGGGGGGAGAGATGCATATCTGTAGTCGCTATCTGCAACACTACTTCGTGACTGCTGGAGACTGAATGTCGAACACTTGGGATATCCAAAATCCAAAGTAGATTTGTGAGAAAACAAAGTAACTATGAATCTAGCTCTCGCAACAATAATGATGCAAAACAATGATTGTATTCTTTGTCTTTTTTTTCTTTTTATCATCTACAATCATCGACCCCACACTAAGAGGCCAGAAGTCCAATATGATATGCAACCGATTCAGATTCTGTCTTTCGGAATCCCGGGAGACCTGGACACTGACCTGAACCTGGTGCGATGGATCCGCGGATACCACGGAGACATCGACAAGATATGCACTGTGAGTGGCAAATCAGTACACTATACCTGTTCAGATTGCAAACAATTCTTACAGCGATTCCAAAAGTTTAGTTTTTATGGTTGATTTATCTGTTGATATGTAGTCCTGGTTTTCGAAAATTACCATTATGAGTGAAATATAGGTTGTTCAGTTCAGTCATTATTCTATCGAACTCATCGTGTTTACAGAACTTTGCGGAGTACGTTGCCTCTAGGAAAGCAGTGGGATTCGTGGGATCTGATCTGCCGACAAAGTAAGCAACCTCTCTCTCTCTCTCTCTCTCTCTCTCTCTCTCTCTCTCTCACTCTCTCTCTCTATATATATCTCTCACTCTCTCTCTCTATATATATCTCTTTCTCTCTTTCTCCTCTTGAAACAATCGTTTCAACAATAAAATCTATTCATTTATTACCATCAGGTACTTTGAAATGCCGGAAATCGCACGGTTTCTCCCTTTCATTGCGTCGTCTAGGCTGGGAGGTGAGGAGAGAGAGGGAGAGAGATAGAGGGAGAGAGAGAGAGGGAGAGAGAGAGAGAGAGGGAGAAAGGGAGAGAGAGAGAGGGAGGGAGAGAGAGGGAGGGAGGGAGAAAGATGGAGAGAGAGGGGGGAGAGAGAGATAGAGGGAGAGAGAGAGAGACAGAGAGGAAGAGAGGGAGGGAGGGAGAGAGAGGGAGAGGATGAGAGAGAGGGGGAGGGAGAGAGACTTTATGTATTTAGACACCCAATGGAGCGAAGAGCACAACGCCTTTCTGTTTGTGGAACGAGCGTGGAGCCAGCCGAAAGAGGTTCGCCAAGTCTTTGACAACAGTTACATGCATTAGAGAGGGCGCGCAGCGCCCTCTCTTTTGGCTTAGGATAAGGCTCGCGCCAGAATTTTCAAGAAGCGATATCAAAAGGACATGTTAGCACCAATGTGAAATCATCCAATTCATGTTAGTTAGATTCGCACGGTTCCGTAGGCCAGATCACTGGTCGGTGGCATCTTTGCATCTCTTCTCCGAAAGAAGTTATAAGCGATCGCGCGCACCCATGAGGTGAGAGGCCAGCGTGTGGGTGGGTGGGTGGGTGTCGTTTCCAGTCACTCGGGCTGCTAGCTCTCTCTCTCTCTCCCGGCAGGCGGCCGGGTGCGAGAGAGAACGCTGTTTGCAGATGCGCAGACGAAAAGACGCTTGCACTTACGCTGCGACAACCGAAAAGACAAAGAAAAGAGTCGTTTCAGAATGATTTCATTCAATACAATGAAAAAACATGGTTGCACATACGCAACAAACCCGACCTGTAGTAGTATATTCAATGATTTGCTACCACCGTCCAATTGTGTCATAAATCATGATTATGTGCATAACAATGAACGAAAGAGCTTGACAATCAGTAAGAGAAGAAATTTCTATGAAATTTAATAAAAGCACATATATTATCTCTCAAAAGTACTTGCGTAAAGAGAGTCAGTTTGTCTTGACCCAATTCAACAAAAGCGCATGCATAAAACGTTTACAAATACTAACACAAACCTGCGCATACCGGACTGTGGAAGTAAAAGATAGAATATGAGAATACAACTAAAGAATATTTATATTGGAGAGAGAGAGAGAGAGAGAGAGCGAGCGAGCGAGAGAGAGATGCAGGTTTGTGTTAGTATTTGTAAACGTTTTATGCATGCGCTTTTGTTGAATTGGGTCAAGACAAACTGACTCTCTTTACGCAAGTACTTTTGAGAGATAATTTCAAATACATTTGCATTTTTCAGTCAAGGTTTGAAGGTGTAATGATAGGGGCAGAGAGAGAGAGAGAGAGAGAGAGAGAGAGAGAGAGAGAGAGAGAGAGAGAGTCGTGTTGCAGTTCATCAAGACGATGAAGACGTCTGACTACCTTGTGCACTGTTTCGGCTACTCGGAGCTTCTCCTCCAGCTCATCCTCGCGTCAGTACATTACTTTTTTTTTGAAATTCAGTCCTTTGCTAGTCTATCATATTTATGATTACACACTACTATATAATTGAAAGCAAATAGGCAAAACAAATTGATATACTCTACTATGAACAGGTTGTTGTTTGCAGTCGCGAGGCGGCGCAGGGCGCGAGCAAGGGGCCAGTGCAGTTCATTGTCATATTCGACCTGGCATCCATCAACATCACTGACTACGTCAACCCGATGAGCGGGTACATGAAGCTGTGGCAGCTGAGGAGCGACCTCTGGCAAGACTGGTAGGTGCAACTCCCCCTTTCTCTCCCTCCCCCCTCTCAGTCAGGCTCTGTCAGGTTCCCCGACATGGTGCAGCGCATCTTCCTAGTCAACCCTCCCCGTCTCGTCTCTCTTCTCTGGAAGCTCGCCAAGGTATTCCTCAATGAGAGGTTTGTACTTTACATTTTTTTCTGTTTCCATTTCCCTTTCTCTTTGTGTCTTTCTGTTAGTTTCTCTGCATTTTGAGATTTGTATTTTGTAGTTTGTATCTTCTAGGAACTGCAATCTGATCGAGATCTGTGGTGATAATAAGGACATGCTCAAGCACCTGCCGAAGTGGTTCGTTCCCAAGGAGTACGGAGGTAAGGAGAGAGAGAGACAGAGAAACAGAAAGAGAGAGAGAGAGAGAGAGAGAGAAAGAAGGAGATTTTCCCTCCCTCCAGGCGAGTTCGTCAACCAGCTTCCTCCGGGTGACGAGTCCGGCGTCAGCATTCGTCGGAAGATCATCCCCGCCGATCACTACAAGGTACGGTAGGGTACTGTAGAATTCCAGATCATAGTACATCGAATATATTATTGTAGTATGTAATTTTGTGATCCTTGCAGGTCAACGAACACTACTCAGCCAAGGGCGTGGAGCGACCAAAGCCAGCGCACAGGGTGAGTATCTCTTTCTCTCTCTCTCTCTCTCTCTCTCTCTCTCTCATGTGTTTCCCTGCAGGACATCTCTCCCGGTGAGAAGTTCTCCGTCCCTATCTCCGTTCCTGCCGGCGCCTCTCTCCTCTGGGACTTCACCACCAGTGGAGAGCTCGACTTCCATATATACAAGAACAAACACGAGCTCGACATGGTCTATCCCAAGTTGAGACTGGTGAGTTCGGTAGTACTGGTGTACTGTAGCTGATCTAAGGTTACTGTATTCCCTATTCCAGGTCACTGCCAAGCTGCAGGAGGAGGGTGTGGTGAGCAGCCTGGAGGAGGGCGAGTACACGCTACAGTTCCACAACAGGTACGGGGTACTGTAGGCGGCACTTTGGGGGGGGGGGGGGGGCGAGGGGGGGCGTGGAATTGGGGGTAATGTGTTACTGCAATAACCTTGATCGATTTAGGTCCGGCTACTTCACAGTGAAGCTCGACTATGCACTTACTGTGGCGAAGCAATGACGTCATCCCTGTGTCACGCCGCCTCCTTCCTTTTCTCCAAGGGTACACTCCGCTATTCGATAGGCCAGTATTGACTTATTGATTTCATGTGCATTACGAAATGATTTCCTTCCATATCCCCCTGTGAATAACGTAACTCTTCTCCTTTTTCTCGCCTTGCCTTTGTTGTATCATAGATCCGAAATGTTAAATTCCAGACGAATCACTAACAGTAATAAACGACTTATTCTGTACGCGGCATAACAATAGGGCATAACAACTTTTCTGGTAAGCAGAAAGTGAGAAAGGAGACAACAAGAAGCTAACAAACAAAACAGTGTACCAATACTAATCGTGAATATATGTGAGTGAATTGAAGTTTAAAGATGAGTGAGGACGGCGAATACAGAAAGAACAGGGTGAAATAAACTGTGTTGAAACAGCGTCATGATGAAAACTAGAGGAAGAGAAAAGCGACCTGCATCTAGTCGAACAGGTCGTCATCGTCGCCAGCCTCCTTCTCCTCCTTGGCCTGCTCCTCCACGGGCTTCTCCTCCTGCTTCTTCTCCGCCCCTCCCATCTCCAGCTTCTCCACAGCCGGCTGCACCATCTCCTGCCACTCCCCCACAAAGAAGCGCAGGAACGCCACCTAGACACACAACATGATGCAGTTCGTGGCAGCGTCTGCCAACTCCGGCTGACCTTCTCCCTGCCGACTGGCTGTGTCATTCCCTCCTCCTCCATCTGGATCATGTGGGTGTGGGTGGATGCGCAGTGCGAGAGCAGAGTGCGCGACTCAGAGACAAGCGACGTCAGCTGCGGCAGAGACTGCGAGGCAGCCAGGCGCAGGCCCGCCACCAGCACCTCAACCACGTCTCTCGTCCCTCCCCCCTTCCTCCCCACCATCCGAGTGACATGCAGCTTGGCGGCCGCACTGCGCAGCCACGGCCACATCACGTCCACGTCGTACTTGGCTGAGATAATACAGTTCATGTCTTTTCAACGAAACTCGTCAACGAGACGAGTGAATGAATGAATGTATGTATGTATGTATGCATACGTTGTTGGGTGGTGTATTCGCTTAGGCCGGATTCGCGTTGGATAACGAGGGAGGCGCTGTCGAAGTGACGGAAGACGGAGAGGGCGGAACGATGGCACTGTCCCACCACATCCACCAACTCACTGCAACAGCGGTATCCATTGATTATTGATTATCAGTATCCATTGATTATTGATTATCGGTATCCATTGATTATTGATTATCGTTATTTGTGTTTTTTGGTAATTCACCAAAAAAACACAAATAACGCAGGAACGAAATCATAGATTGTACGATGCACGTGGACGGGACAAAAACAAGTTTCATAAAGTCCTCTCCAATTTTCCAGGAACACGATTTGTGCGAAAGCACGTTGTATACGTTGTGGCAAACAATTTACGAGATCTGCATCATGTTTAATGACTAGGGCATCGATCAGGAATTGCTTTCGCATATTCCAAATTGCGCTGTTTGCGCACGAACGGTGTAAAACCGCCATGGCGCGCGAATGGTGCGGGGCGATTTGAACTGGAGAATTGGCGGGTTTTTTAGTAGCATATCGATTGTGTGAACGTACGTGCTGGACAATCGGCTGTACTTGACGATGTTGACGAGTCGATTCATGAGAGCGTGGAGACGGAGCGAGAACTAAAACAGTTATTAAAAACATCATACCTGAACTGCTTTGAGCGAATCGGATCGCACAAGTATAGTCGGTTTGGATCCTATATGCCATCCGTGACATTTCACATGTTGTGCGGTTTCGTGCAACACAACATGTATACCTTGAAAGATCCAAAACGCTTTGTGAGAGGGAATCGAACCCATGAGCAGCACGCGGCGATTGCGCACTGGCGGCGCGCTCTACCACTGCGCCATAGAGGCAGTGCTTAAGAGATCGAAGAGAGAGCACATGTAGCTCCACTAGCCACTTGAGTGTACTATGATGAGAGTTAACGAGCAAACATATCGGCGAGAATCAATGACCTCTTAGTGTGAGCCTAAATGGCGCAGTGGTAGAGCGCGCCACCAGCGCGCGATCGTTGCGAGCTGCCCATGGGTTCGATTCCTCTCACAAAGCGTTTTGGATCTTTGAAGGTATACATGTTGTGTTGCACGAAACTGCACAACATGTGAAATGTCACGGATGGCATATAGGATCCAATCCGACTATAACTAACCATACTTGACTGGAAAAATCGCATTGGATCAAACTAGGACACCCATAATTAGCAAGGTTATAGGCTCAACTTTTCTGAAGTGAGTCGAACATGGTGAGGATAGGAAAACAGACCCACATCATTAATAAAAATCTACGCAAGAGCGTGAGAACGGAGATCAAGAATTGGAATGGATACGGATACTGACCAGATATCGGATGGGGCGCTTGGGGTCGGGGCTGGCAGCGATGTAGGCAGAGCTGGGCAGAAGAGACGCCTCCTCCATCTGAGAGAACACGGCAGAGAAGCTCTGAACACAGCCATGCCACTATCCACAACCATTCACATCCGTTCAAGAACGGGCGTTTGATTTGATAGTGTGCCAAGCACACCTTCTGTTCGTCTCCGTCGGGGAACACCGGCTTCTCAGTCGTCAGCTCATCGTGCGAGAGGAACTCGAAGTCGTCCGGCTGAAGAATCAAGTTACGAAGGCATACCCTTCCCGACACTGTCCCCACTGTTGGGAAAAGCCGTGCAAAGAGACATTGCTAAAAATTCATTAATCTAATCGTATTGCTACGTCATAGTATTATCGGTAAAGGTAATGGTTAGGTATCGCCAAGATTCAAGAGATCTGCGGAGGGTGTCCGAAATAGATCAGTGTTACCGGAACATACGAAAACATTGCATGGTTGGCTCGCCTCGCCTCATCAAGTTTACTTTGTTGTGGTTGAGGATGTGGCAGCTGTCGGCGAGTTTCTTCCAGTCGAGGGGCTCGGGAGAGACGGGGGGCGGGAGAGGACCGGCGGCTCTGCAACACACATTGCAATGAAAGAGAGGTCATGTGCACTCACTTCTTATTCTTACCACAGCGACGAGGCAAGGTAGGGGCCATTCGACTGAAATGATTAACAGCTCTGATAACATATGCAACAAAAATAATTTCAAACAGTGGAATGTTCTAGTTTCCCGCGCGTTTTTGAACAACACACTTGGACACGGTAAACACGACGGGGTTAAGACGTCGCGGAGTTGCATCAGACGAGGTGAACAAGATTAATAAAAAGGCGCTCACATAACAACTCTGACAAAAGACAGTGCACGAAAGAGACCCTTCGTGAGCACTCAGTTGGACCGAATAAGGCACATTTGTCATCAGGTATACGACGTACGATCGGAGGCTTTCAAACTATATGTAACATTCAAACAGCACTTTGGACATATTGCTTTTGTAAATGGAACATTGTGACATAGACACGGATGATACACCATTTTTATTCAACATCAAGACGACAAAGAGGCAAAAATAACAACAAAAATCTGATACAGCAACAAAAGTCATACTCATGCATATGATACACGGTGAATAAGATAGAACTGGGTGAGTATGAGGCATATAGAGATCCTAGAACGGCTGCTCCTCCTCCTCCTGTTTTTCTACAACCACTTCTTTCTCTCCCTCCCCCTCTCCCTCCTCCTCCTCTTGTTTCTGCTTCAGCCACTACTCCCTGTCGAACGTCGTGATCGACTTCCTCGCCATTCGCAGCCACTCGATCAGATAGAATCGCATGAACACCGTCTAAACTACACATAGTAAGAAACTGCGAGTGCTGCCGCAGCGAGTGGATATTCAAGCACACCACTTCCCCTCTTTCTGACCGAGATACTTGCCTTGTGTGGCGCCTTGTAGGAGAGATAGGAGCGCGTCCGCACCCCATCGTGCACCAGATCCCTCATCTCATCCACCACACACGGGTGCTGCGAGGCGAGGGTGCGCATAACGAGCAGGCACACCTCAACAACTGTGTGTATCCATCCCCTCCCCCCTTCCCTCGCTCACCATTCGAGTGACGAGCAAAGTGGCGGCATCGCTGCGGAGAGACGGCCAATCGGCATCAATCTCGTCCACTACAAGCTCACATATTTTACGCAAATAAATCAATAACCAACCGTAGTTGACTTTGGCCGTGAAGGCTGCGTTGACGTGATCGAATACAGACTTAGTGAGCACAGAGAGTGGGCGTCGAGTAGCTCACTCAAAATGATAATAAATATTGATCTATCGATTGGTTGATTAGATCGAAACCGGTGGTCAACCGTCCAATAAAAAAATTATCCTTTAAGATATTATCGATTAATTATTAAATAAAGGGAGATAGACGCACGCGGTGGACAGGCGTCCGAACTGCACGCAGTTGGCTGTCTGGGTGATGAGCGCGCGAAGACCCGCCGACTCCTCAACACATTAAATTCTTTTCAACACTCCATGGTATGTAAGTCGAGTAATATATACGACAAAAAGCCGTAATAGAAATACCTTTCGTTCGTTTTGAACACAGACCGACGTGAATGTGTTGTGTGGGGTGCGGGGTGGGAAGGGCGACAGCCTCCCGCAGCTGACTGAACAGGTCGGCAACGGCCTGCAATACAACACATGCCACAACACAACCATCTACATTCTAGGCGTCACTCAGTTGCCTCAGGTGCGGTCAGTCTCTTCAAACGAAATTCCGAAGTGTGCCAAAGGGAAAGCGAGGCGAGACATTCCGAAATGTTCGAGAGTATATCGAAGGCATGTCGGGAGTGTTCTGTGGGCGAATCGAAAGGCATTTCCGAAGTGTTTCGAAGAGATTTGGATGTGTTTTGAAGAGACTGACCGTAACTTTACCTGCCTGAAAAAACCCCTTCCTCACCTTGTCTCCAACGGGGGACAGAGGCCTCACCGCCTCCTTCTCCAATACGGACAGGAACGAGAAGTAGCTGTTCTGAATGACGAGGCATCAGAACTACCCTTATACAACGTATCCTACCAGGCCTCTTTCGATTAACGTTGGTCTGAACATGGCTCACCTCGTTAGAATCGATGTGCAGCGACTGGGGATTCCACAGTGAGACAGCGACATCGACAGACTCAGCGATGGGGACAGGCTGGTCAGAGGGGGAAAGCAGGGCAGAGACGACCCCGGCTTGCGAGCACTGGACGCGCCCAGACGGCAATATGCAGTGAGGCGAAATCGGGAGAACAATGCACGGTGAGCTTACCTCATGGGGAGATGAGGACGCTTCGGAGCCATATTGTACGTTACTGTAACAAAACAAATATACAAACACGACAAAAACAGAACATAACTTACAAACTCAACAAAACACCAACAATTTCAATAAAATTCCTGGCGACGTTTTCCCGCTTTTCGAGCCGCACCTTGTCAGCACGACGAAACACTATGCAACAATCACGCGATAAATGCAAATCGTTTATCACAGTTTCACCAATTATTATGATTAAATAAATATATTATTGATCGTTAATGAGTGAATTCATCTCATTAGTATGACCTCTACTCATTTAGGTCGTCGGCATGTTACTGAATGTTCCAGTATCCTGGCAGGACAGCCGCCCTCTGTCGTGCGAGGGGAATCACACACACCGTTCCGTCAGCCGCCAGTTCCGGAGGACAAGTACACACTCCGCTCACACACACCGAACCACCAGTGCACTCGGTTCCGGGGGTACATACGCCTCCCGGGATGGCTGCAATCGAGGTTCTCTCTCTCTCTCTCTCCCTCTCTCTCTCCTCTCTCTATGAAATTCCGCTTCTCTGACCTTGCGGGACCATCCTGCCAGCTGCGGGGGCGAATACGACGGGAGTGCATCCCTTGATAGGCGAGTAGACGAGGCGCGCCGAGGAGCAAGCGCACCGACCCGACACGCAGCTAGAATGATCTCTCTCTCCTCTCTCTCTCTCTCTCTCTCTCTCTCCTTCTCTCTCTCTCTCTCTCTCTCTCTCTCTCTCTCTCTCCTTCTCTCTCTCTCTACCGTGCGCCCTGTCTGCATGTAGTGGTGGGAGAGCACTGTGTGAAGGCCACAACGGGAGCAGACACACGCACAGTGTGTACGTTCTGTAATGCTTGTTGTGTGGATGTGGAAGCTATCACAAAGGCAGTTGTGACCTGATGAGGGCTCGCAAATCTCTTTTCCTATAACAAACTATCTCTCCCTCGCTTCCTCTTCAACCCCTCTCTCTCCCTCCACTACTGTTACCTGTGTAGGCGCGGCGAGTCCGCTGACAATGAGGGGTCGCATGGTATGCGATCCAGCCGGGGCCACCGCTGGCTTCACTCCCTCAAATCGAGGCATTTAACAGATAAAAAAGCCTCTGAAATATATCAGAACGCCTTAGAGCGGATTTTCGGTACTTTGAATCATGTCGTTGTGCAATTGTGCGAGAAGTCAGTCACCGTGCTAGCAGTGGGGGGATTGGATTGCGGCGCGGGTCGCGAGAGGGTCAGCTGCCTGTGCAGCTGCGCCACAGTACTCGACGCGGTCGGGTTAGGCTGCAGCGGCTGAACGAAACTCTCTCTCTCTCTCTCTCTCTCTCTCTCTCTCCTCTCTCTCTCTCTCTCCTCTCTCTCTCTCTCCTCTCTCTCTCTCCTCTCTCTCTCTCTCTCTCTCTTCAGTTGTGTGTGAGTGTTGTAGCTAGTGTTGTAGACTGCCCACCATGTGCTTGAGTATGTCTGGGATGGCTTCTGCTGCGAATACGGGTGTGGGTGGTTCGGAGGGGAGACAGATGCCGTACTTGCACACGGAGGGGGAGGAGCAGGAGTTGCCAGACGAGGGGCCACACGTAGCGAACAACGGAACTGGCATGGAAGCATCTCTCTCTCTCTCTCTCTCTCTCTCTCTCCTCTTTCTGTATGTGTTGCAATAAATCACAGTCAGCAATCACGCAATAACGCAATCACTGTCAGCAATTTCGTAGATTTTCTATTAAAGGCGAGGTCAGACTCGATTATGTATCAAAAACCGCTTTATGATACAAAAAGCCACTTTCTGAGGATCTTTCTGAGGATGGGGCGCGTTCTGAGATCTTTCTGAGGATCTTTCTGGGGATCTTTCTGAGGGTGCGCGGCCGTTCTGAGATCTTTCTAAGGGTCTTTTGCCAGCAAAAGTTGACTCTGACCTCTACTTGAGGCGAGGTCAGACTCAATTATGTATAAAAAAGCTCTTTATGACACAAAAGACACTTTCTGGGGATCTTTCTGAGGGTGCGCGGCCGTTCTGAGATCTTTTCTAGGGTCTTTTGCCAGCAAAAGATGAGTCTGACCTCTACTTTACAATCTCAATCTCACTCTCACTGCGAATCAGCCAAAATCTGTGAATAAAATCGCTTCCAAACTGAACTATAGAGCTCACTGTCGGATGTAACTCGGAAGAATAATGAGTATCCGGCAAACGGAATTGTGCTAATACAACGAAAAAAACATTAGTGACGAACGATCATAGTTACGGAGGATACTGTATAAACCAACCATCTTTGGCTGCAACAACGGTAGCGATGAGCAAGACACAGCACGCCTTCATGGTGTCTAGACTGTAGGGGGGCACAAGTGAACAGAGACGGCCCTCCCTCTCCCCCTCCTCTATATACCCCATCCCCTACCCATTGTTCCAGACGACGACTCCACAATACCACACCGTCTTCTATTTCAGAGTGACAGCGCAGCAGCCAGTGTTCTTTCATGTTTCTTGCGACGCGCCCCTCAATCCACTTAGAGCCTTTCTGTTTGCGCGCGCCCTCTGGCGTTTCTGCCCGCAGGCGCTTGTCTGCCGGATGCAAAAAGATGCGCGGCGAGCACTCAAGAGATTGCGAAATGTTTGACAGCAAACTTCCTTGAACCATATTGGTTCGTGCCTAGGTTGGTTTCTTTGTTATGGATGGATAATTTTCTGTCGATTCCAAGAATACACTAATGAATAATGAAGATGAACACAGGCGGTTTTGTCTGCATAAAGTATCGGTCAGTGAATAGAACATGGTTCCATCTTGTCTGATACAACGTGAAATGTGCTTGGTTTCACAATTGGGTGAACAAGCCATTGCGATAGAAAGTGTTTTTGGAAATTACATACATGTCCTTGTCATGTTATTGTTAAAAAAACACAAACACAGTTTCGAAGTCGATAGATAAATATATTTATTCGCTCACAGCGAAACGTTTGTACAGAAAGACAGTAGTCGTTTGTGGATGTCACAGATGTCAGAGGTGGATTCTCACGCGAATCGCTTACTGACGCTCGGCCTGCTTCTTGTGCTCTGCAAAGAGAGAGGTAATGAGAGAGGGAGAGAGGGGGAGAGAGGGGAGAGAGAGAGGGGGGGGAGAGAGGGACTGACTCCTGCGGACGCAAGCTCCCTGAACGGGAGCGAAGGCGGGCGAGCACTGGCACACTCCGGCCGAACACAGGGCTCCCTGCACACAGGCTGTCGGGGCGGCGCAAGGGGCTCCAGGGGCCAGCAGCTGAACAGAGGGGAGGGGTGAGAGGGGGGAGGGGGGGACTCACGGCGACGGGGGCGACGGGCATGACGGGGACGGGCACGACGGGGGGCGGGACGACACCGTACACCTGCCGCAGCACACACACCGTTCCCTCCTGCACCAGCTCGGGCGGGCACAGACACACTCCCAGCGAGCACACCGAGCCTCCGGTGCACTCGACTCCCGGCTCACACGGGGCTCCCGGGAGGGCCTGCGGGATGAGGCGCCCGGCGACGACAGGCATAGGGGCGGGGGGAGGGGGAGGGGCACAGCCCACCACGGGAGAGTAGACGACTGCGGGGGCCGCGCACTGGCACGCTCCAGCCACACAGCTGAATCGAGCAGGTCAAAGGGGTGCACGAGGGAAGGCACTCACGCGGCTCCGGCGAGGCAGGGCGTGGCGCATCCGATGACGGGGGCCGGCACGGGGGCCACCGGCATCGGGGCCACCGGCATCATTGGGGCCGCCGCGGGCACACACACCGAAGCCTGGCACACGGCAGAGGCGACGCAGCCGACGGTCGGGCCACAAGGAGCATACAGAGGGGCTGGAGAGGACACGGTGAGCCAGGGACCGGATGGGAAATGATAAGGAGAGGGAACGAACCGAACTGGGCGAAGCTGACAGCAACGAGGCAGGCGGCAAGGGGTACGAGTCGGGAGCACATGGCGGAAGATGTGATGGTCCCGATGGGGAAGAGGTGCCTTTAAATACTTGTGCCAGAGGGAGGGTGGGGCAGGGATCATCGCTCCATTGCTCCCACCCGGCCGGTCCGCACCTCTCCTTCTCTCTCTCTCTCTCTCTCTCTCTCTCGTTGTTTGCACAACCCTCAGGCACTCACATGCAACAGGGCTCGCGGAAAAAGTGATGACATCTGTTGTTGGGCGTAGGGGGAATGGTTTTTGGGTGAATGGTTCTAGAGTTACTGTCCGGACTGCCGTCTTCGGACGTCTGACATTCGAACCGATACACACCATCTCAAACTCAAACACTGGTCAACTGGTGTTGCAGAGACACTCAATGTGTCGATGTTTTCCTACATTGCTCATCATTTCTCACCGAACACTCCAGACTCACGTTTTCATAACGGTGTCTGGTGCCCTGAGAACGCGGTGCTACCACACATGCACAGTTCGTGTCTGGTGAGCGTCTGTCGCGCTGTCTGATTAGTCCGGGTTCAAGCGCCAACAACATGCTCCGGCGTCTACAAATCCCCTAATACCTTTGTGTTTGCAGTTCCACAGACCTGTGTCTAGCCTCATTCTCTCTCCACAATCGCACCCGCAACACGGATGTACCCGGCCGCCACTAACCCCGCTCATCCCCTCTCAATCGAGCGGACCCAGTTCCCTGTGTTCACTGATCCGCTCATCACTGTCGCAAAGGGACCCTCGCGAGGGGCGGGCAGGTGATGGTCCGGTCGCCGCGCCCGTGTTTGTTCGCGCTCTTTTTCATCCATGCCGCGCCCTGGAATGCAACGCGACATTGAGTACTTCCTTTTTGCGCATGGTCCCTTTAGGGGCGCGATCGGAATGTTGCGGAACCCCCCCCCCCTCTCTCTCTCTCTCTCTCTCTCTCTCTTCCTCTCTCTCTCTCTCATTCGTTTTTGTGTTTGTTTCGATTTTCGTGTTTGTTCTCTGGATATAGAAGTGCGAATTGCGCAAAGGTGTGAAGACAGCGTAATAATACGTATATATTTGTGTTTCAATCAGGGGTATTTATTATGTACATGAACATAGCGTTAAACAAAGAGAAGCACATGAAACGCATCACAACGTAAAGTCACAGTGGCGCGTGAACGTGAGCGGACGAAACGTACAATGGCTAGCTCAGAACACAAAGTAAAGGAGAATATGAGTAACGTTACCCGTAATGGACATCAAATATTACACAGTCTGAAGAACGTGATATTCAAACAGTGACAGAGAAACGTAACGAGAACGAGAGAATGTGAAAGAACAAACCGATTCCTCACTCGCTCACTAATAACCAATAGGACTATGACGGAATGCGTTACGGACAGACGGACGGAGCGATAGATGAGCATTACGGACAGACGGACGGAGCGACAGAGTTGATCATCCGGTCGCCTCGCCCTCTCTGACAATGACGACGGGAGGACGATTGTCAGTGGCCGGATTGGGAATACCGCGCTCGTGCTTGTCAATGTAGTCACGCACTCTGCAAGTCAGAAGGGTCTAACCCCTCCTCTCCTCTCCTCTCTCTCTCTCTCTCTCTCTCTCTCTCTCTCTCTCTCTCACCGTCCCCTCGGAATCCCCGTTGGCAGTGACGCTTTCCTCTCCAGTGTTGATTTCCGATGAGGGGAAGGGGATATGGATCGAGATCGCTCCTATAAATCAAGACTGTTCTGGTGTTCATTCGATTTGAACGCGGAAGCTATAGCAACAAATAAGCAAGCAAGCGGGAAACAACCACACTCTATCTATGGGGAATGTCGTATACCTATCACTGATGGGAACTGGATTCCGCAATCTGAATATCGATCGTAACAATGTATAAATTATTTTGAAGGTAACTTACCGGCACTTGCAAGAAGTCGCCGTCTTCCTCGCTGAAATCAAACAGATAAATAAGTTTGAAAAATAATAACATTCAATACATTGTAAGTAAATTATTCACTTTGCAAGTTGCAAGTAGATCAAATCATTCTCCTACCGTAACACTTATTTTGCAAGAAGGTCAAATGATTCTCTTTGCAAGTTGCAAGCAGATCAAATTATTCTCCTACCGTATCACTTATTTTTGCAAGAAGGTCAAATGATTCTCTTTGCAAGTGGCAAGCAGATCAAATTATTCTCCTACCGTAACACATATTTTTGCAAGAACGTCGAATGATTCTCTTTGCAAGTTGCAAGCAGATCAAATTATTCTCCTACCGTAACACATATTTTTGCAAGAAAGTCGAATTATTCTCATTGCAAGTTGCAAGCAGATCAAATTATTCTCCTACCGTAACACTTATTTTTGCAAGAAAGTCGAACTATTCTCATTGCAAGTTGCAAGCAGATCAAGTTATTCTCCTACCGTAACACTTGTTTTTGCAAGAAAGTCGAATTATTTTCATTGCAAGTTGCAAGCAGATCAAATTATTCTCCTACCGTAACACTTATTTTTGCAAGAAGGTCAAATTATTCTTATTGCAAGTTGCAAGCAGATCAAATTATTCTCCTACCGTAACACTTATTTTTGCTAGAAGGTCAAATTATTCTCATTGCAAGTTGCAAGCAGATCTAATTATTCTCCTACCGTAACACTTATTTTTGCAAGGAAGTCGAATTATTCTTATTGCAAGTTGCAAGCAGATCAAATTATTCTCCTTCCATAACACTTATTTTTGCGAGAAGGTCAAATTATTGTCATTGCAACTGAATCGATTAAACAATATCACCGTTGTGCCTTGCTGTGTTTTCTAGTCCTCGAACGTTTCCGGAATGGATCCAGGAAGAATCCACTCCTCTCCGACGGACCATTCCTGAACATTGATTGATTATTGCGTTGTATGATAATGATGTCACCAAAAATGTTAGTGTGATGAAAGGTAGTCTAGGATAGGATAGTCTAGGGGCTAGGGGTTGATACCCGGTACTGGATTTCTTGTGCTTAGTAGAGTCGGATGATTTCTTTGGTGCTTTGGAATCGGAAGTCTTCTTGGGAGAGGCGGGAGGTTTCAGTGGGTTCACTTCCACCCCCGCTTTCTCTGACCTCTCAGGAATGGTAGCACTGAAAATCGTTTGTTCTAGAATAAACTGCTACTTGCTACTTGTAACCGCTAATACAAATGAACAAACAATAAATAAGTTTGTAAGACGAACGGTAGGTTGGTGGGAGTGGTAGACCGAGAGTGCCTGGGAGAAGCCGCCATCACAGGTAGGAACTGGCTTCTGCAAATCGTAGTTACAACTTTTGTTATGTTATATTTACTCACTTGTTGTTGTTCCTATACTCGTCGAGTCGTCTAGCAATCTTCAGATACGAATCGTCTGTTTGAATGATCACCTAGAAATTGTTATAGCAAAATCGATAATAATGATAAGGACAGGTGATGCTAAGTACTGATGTGACGTGCTCACCTCCTGTCTCTCCTTCTCCTCCTCCTTCTCTTTATCCTCAAACGAGCCATAGAGAGATGCAATTGAAGCGGTTTGGCGAAAAGGGGGTCTGAAATCAATCAATCATAGTTCATTTATCGATTTTACCTCGGATCGATAAACGAGCTGGTGGATGGGACAGCGGTCATCGGATCGGTGGGAGGTGGGGTGTATTGGGTGCTGGAACGAGGAAATCACTCTCTCCCTTTCTCTCTTCTCTCTCTCCCTCTCTCCTTCTCCCCCTCTCTCCTCCTCACCCTCCTCTCTCCCTCCCTTTCTCCTTCTCCCCCTCTCCCCCTCTCCCCCTCTCTCCCCTTCACCCTCCTCTCTCCCTCCCTTCCTTCCCACCTCGATTCTGTCATCTCCCTCGGAATCGCTTCCGGGGAGGGAGGTCGCGAGTCTCCCGTAGCCATTTCGTTGCGCACAGACTCGCTGAAAAAGGCAAACAAGTAAACAACCAGAAACAAAATCGAGTGAACACTGAACGCACCCTGTCTGTACGGCCATCTCTATTGCAGTAGTGTCGACCCGATTGGACTGAATGGCGTGGCTGGTGGAGGATTCGGGGGAGGGGGAGGTGCCAGCATGGCTCGTCTCTCTCCCGACCTGCACTCCCGCCGCGCGCTGTTGCAGAGGAGACATCTGCAAGGCAGCCTGCCTCCTCCTTTCCCTACACCCTCTCAAAATAGACACAGCAAGGAAGTGCAGTGATACTTCACAGTGAATGATACAAATGGAAATCCAGGTCTTTTCGATTTCAGTCTCACCTGACTGCTCATCTCGCGTCTCTCAACTGTCTCGCATCCATTCCACCCATCGATCAGATCCACCGACACACTGCCACATCCAATGGAGGACATGGAGGGACGGTGCTGGATCGACGAGTCCTGCGAAGGCGAGGGTGAGAGAGGGAGAGAGGGAGGGAGGGAGGGAGGGAGGGAGGGAGGGAGGGAGGGAGGGAGGGAGGGAGGGAGGGAGGGAGGGAGGGAGGGAGGGAGGGAGGGAGGGAGGGAGGGAGGGAGGGAGGGAGGGAGGGAGGGAGATGGACATACCGCGAGTGGGACTTGATGTTGTACTCCGGCATCGCTTCTCTGGAGAGGCAGAGAGGGAGACATCTGACAGCCAGCCGATGCAGAAGAGAGCACGTGAGGGGAGGTCATCGCAGACTGCAAGCTTTCCCTTCTCTCTCTCTCTCTCTGTCTCTCTCTCTCTCTCTTTCTCTTTCTCTCTCTCTCTCTCTATCAATCTCTCTCACTCACCCTCGTGTCATCTATCGCTGCGGATCCACATCCAATAGACGTCAGCGATGTCTTAGCCCAACAGTCCTTGTCCTGAACACAGCAATAAACAAATATGTAAGCAGATGACATACCTTTGCAGACACCTTGTGCTGTATGGACACGGAGTGCTTTTGGGGCGACATCTGACAGCCGGCTGAGCGGGTGGAAAAGAGGTCGGAGCGGGAGGACTGGAACAACGATGGAGAGGAAACAACACATCGATCGATCGATAACTCACGACGTCGTTCGATCCACACGCCATCGAGTGTAGGGAGGGACGCGATCTGAAGAGATGAGAGATTCAAACAAACGAAACAACAACAACAACAACAACAACAACAACAACAACAACAACAACAACAACAACAACAACAACAACAACAATCGCTCACCTGGCTGATCCGAGGCTCTGCACACTGCAGGCTCGATCGACGAGGGCCCTCTTGGACTGGGGTAGACTGAGGTCGATGAGGCGGGAGACCAGCTCCCCCTCCTCGTCCGAACGACACTGCGTCGACATCTCCTGGTGGGCGGGGCCTGCGGGGGCGGGGCTCTCCTTGTCCTTCTGCAGCGCGTACAGCCGCAGTGCGATCTCCTCGATTTGGAACTGGGCCAGGTCTGTCTGGGTCTCGGTGTGGTGGCGGTAGACGATTGGGTCCTCCACGTCCGCGTTGAACTAGAACATAGGTGATTTCTCTCTCTCTCTCTCTCTCTATCTCTATCTCTCTATCTCCCTCTCTTTCTCTCACCGAGAAGCTGAACTTGGGGAAGTTGAGTGTGTCGTTGTTGGTGGAATCGGCGGCAACAGCGCCTTTGCGAGCCATGGACACTGAAAGGTAGTGTGTCAAGCCCCGCCCTCACTAGCCCCGCCCACTCACCAGAGTCGAGCGGAATGCTGCTCGCATCGGAGATCGAGTCTCCGTCGCCCTCGTCTGTCTTTGGTGGGGCTGCCTTGGAGGACTTCTACATAGGTAAATGATATACTAGAACAACTCAGAATGTGTGACTCACCTCTGCCATCTTGCTCTCCCTCGCGAGAGATGCGGTGTACATCTGGCTGCTCCACTGCGTCTCTCCGTCGCACTTTTCCCGCTGCTCCTTCCTCCGCAGCTCCTCCTGCTCCTTCTCCCGCTCCGCCCCCATCGCGTCGTACCACTGCTCCCTCGTCCACTTCTTCTCTTCCTCCTCCTCCACATCCGAGGGAACTTCTTCGATCTGCGACATGATAGAGAGGGAGAGAGGGTCGCACGCCATCGACTGAAAGATTCGCAATTGTATGAAACTATGAACATTGCCTGGACAGACAGACGGACAGACGGACAGACACACGCATACTCACCTGTACTTGTTGTTCCGCCTGTACTCCCATTCCCGTTCCCCAGCTCTCAGTCTGGATGTGCTTTGTGTTCGTCTCGTGAGCACAACGCTCGAAGGCTTCCGCCTGAAGGAACGATAAGACACAGTCAGAGAGAGAGGGGGGGGGAGCGAGGGGGAGAGGGAGGGAGGGAGAGAGAGAGAAGGGGGGAGGGAGAGAGGGAGAGAGAGAGGGGGAGAGAGACGGCGGACCCACCCTCTGCTCGACCTTCTCAGCCTGTGCCTCTGTCATGATTCCAGGCATGAGCTGTCTCATCAGCCATGGTTCGTGTTCCATCGCCCTTTCCATCAGACGAGCCTGAAGGGGGCCGGTGGGATTCTGTCATTCCTTCATTCACTCCCCCCCACTTTCCACATTTCACTCTCAAGCAAGTTTGTTCGCGACATCCCCCCCAAAAAAAAATTGGCGACACTTCCCCCAAAATGGAAAGCGCGCGCCAAATCCCAAATCAGCGACATTTTCCCCGTTTTTGAGTATGGAACACTTGTTTCATTTTCTGATTGGGAATGTGACAGTTCCCCCGTTTTTGAAGACGGACTGCGACACTTCACGTCAAGAAAGTAGACCCACCTTTTCTAGCGGGTCGCCTTCAGCCAATGCTCTGGCGTACTCTTTCTGGAATCGATCATCTCATTATGTATGTCTCTCTATCTCCTTCTCCCTCTCATACCTGCATCTTTATCATTAGTGTGTACAGCCATTCCTCCATCTTGATCTGGATAACTGATAAGAGCATGGATACGATCGATAGTCCGATGATCACCAGCCAGAACATGAGAATGAGCATGTGCGGGTGGTCCGGCACCACGTCACCTCAAGGGGGCGGGGTTATAGACGGCGAGGATACTCATTTTTCAAGGACTGTGTACATATAGCCTGCGCCAGAGCGATAGTTTTCGATCTACCTCGCTTGCAGTTCGAAACACGGTACCATAACCGTCTGTCTCTCCTGTTTTGCGCGCTATTGCTGAGAACTGACTCTCCGTCTTTATCTGATCTACCCCACCGCGCGCAACTTATTGCGAGCACAGAACTATACATCGTACACTTTCTCTTTTTTCTCGGTCTCTTCTCTTCACATACCCAGTCCAATCGTCGACAGCGAAATGAAGAAGAAGTATAGAGACGTGAAGAACGACCAGCGTCTGAAATGACGTCATAGTCATTCCCGATGACGTCACTCACCTCTCCCATATGCAGAACAGGCCAGCACAGGCGCAGATCCATCCCACACACATAAACAGCGCCAGCCACACGGGAATAGTTCTGGAAAGGAGGGGCTCGAAGAGGCGGAGCTTGAGGGGCGTGTCCTACCGGCTCTCGAACTCCTCCTCATCCGGCACGTCTCCCATGTAGACGTCGTCTGGCATGTCTGGAGGGGCGAGGCCGCTTTCCATTGCAGCCAGCTGGTCGATCATATCTTCTATCGGAGGGGGCTCTGTCGGTCTGAACACGCTCTCTCTCTTTCTCTCTCTCTCACACACACACACTCTCTCTCTCTCTCTCTCTCTCTCTCTCTCTCTCACATTCGCTCTCTCCACTCACTTCACTACTTTTTTCCGCCGTATTTTGCGCTTCGCCTTCTTGCCGACCTCCTGTAATATGGCTCAGTGAAGAGAGAGAAAGGGGAGAGAGAGAGAGAGAGAGAGAGAGAGAGAGAGAGAGAGTTGTACCTTTACATGTTTCCTATACCTCTGCCACCAGTCTGACACCACATTCGTCAGAGCTCGACCCATTTGTGAGAGAATCGCGAGCACCAAGGGGATACCAACTGCAAATACAGAGTACAGTATCAAGTTACACTATCAATCACTGACTTATTGAATAGGGCACGGAAAGTATCCTGCCTAGAGTGGTGCGCGGGAAGATATTACCATAGCCTGAAAATCATCTCTCCCCTCGCTCTCCCTCTCCCTCCCTCCCTCCCTCCCTCCCTCCCTCCCTCCCTCCCTCTTCCTCTCTCTCTCCTTCTCTCTCTTCTCTCGCTGAGATGTGAGACTTACCAATGGTAGTGAACAGCGACCCGACATAGAACATGGCTCCCCAATAGTCCCATTTGATTCCCTCCAGCAGTTTCACTCTTTTCAGAGATCTCTCGTACCACACTAGTACTGATCTGAACACGAATGTGTGAGTTTGAAAGATATTCAGGGATATGGGAAATTGCTTTTTTGTTTTGAAATTTCATCGAACACGTGATATTGATTGACTTGTCCAACGTGCTACATTGCAAATAACTTGTGAAGTCATTGTGCATGTGATTGTTGACAAGATGACAGTTGTAAATCAGATAGAAGTGGGATAGACAGAGAGAGAGAGAGAGAGAGAGAGAGAGAGAGAGAGAGAGAGAGAGAGAGAGTCGAGCCAACACAACAAGCAGAATCAATCGATCCTGACACTCTGAACTCACTGCCCATCATGAGATTGTTTTGGAATCTGAAAAAAACTCACCTGGCATTGTTAATCTTCTGCTGCTGTGTTCGTGTGTGATTGTGGATGATCCGACCGATCAATCGATATGTTTGATTGCGCAGTTTGTCCAGCTGATACGCCTCCTCCCTCAAAGCAACATCTCTCACTCACTCTATTTTACTTTCGTTTGTTACTGATACTTACTAGTAACAGAGTTTCAAAACGGATAGTTTCGTTGACCTCTGTGCTTTCTCAAGAGATATGTACACCTTACTTTTTACTTGTCTGGCTCACGTTACCAGAACTCAAGACTCAAGCATCATTCAGAAAACATGTGAAAATTGATCGAACACGCCAACCAAATTTAACAAACACGACAAAGATCGTTAGCAACCATAAAATCGATAATCAATATACCCACACTCTGAGATCGACTTCATTATCGTGTTCTACATAGTAGAACATAGCTGCTCCCAGGAGGGAATAGACAAAGAGGAGGAGGAGCGGAGCAAACTTCCGACACTGGTACTTGTCGTAGTACCACTTAGCCTGAAACAGCAAACAGGGTACTGTGTCTAGTCAGTATTGGGCACATCATTTCTCGATCAATCGGAGAGAAGAGAAAGAGGAAGGGATGGGGATCAGAATAGGTTTGAGAGAGAGAGAGAGAGAGAGAGAAAGAGAAGAGAGAGAGAGAGAGAGAAAGAGAAGAGAGAGAGAGAGAGAGAGAGAGAGAGAGAAAGAGAAGAGAGAGAGAGAGAGAGAGAGAGAGAAAGAGAAGAGAGAGAGAGAGAGATCCCTCTCACCTTTCCGAGGAATGAGTTTGGCGGTTTTCCGAGTGGCTTCGCTTCTTGTGTCTCTTGCATCTCCGTCCCCCCATTGGCGAATCTAGTCGCGTGCAGCATCTGCATAATTTATTGATTTATTGATACATCTCGAAATCGATTTAAACCCATGGCTATACATATACTTAGGGGAAACTATAATAAGGAAACCGAGGGGAAACTATAACAGAATATGATGAAGCCTAAAGACTGAAGACGTCAAGAACACCGGCACAAAAAATAGACAAGAAAACAAGGTGTGATGATGGACGTGTTTCAAGTGACAGGACTCTGCAAGCGAGAGAGAGAGAGAGAGAGAGAGAGAGAGAGAGAGGGGGGAGGGAGAAGGGGCAAAGGTGAGAGAGGAGAGCGGATGGGGAGAGAAGGTGAGATATGAGCAGCATTGTGAGGGGAGTGAAGGCAACTGTTTCTATGTGACACACAATATGCCTCACACTCTTTTCCTTCGATCTACCGAGTTCAGTCGGAAATCCGAGAATAGACAGAAAACTGAGAAAACGACACTTAATTCCGAGTGCGTGTAAAGTATTGATGAAAGGGTTGGATATACTCGGAGGAATGAAACGTACAGTGTCGAGTAGACTGTCTCGATGAAGGTTGGGAATAGCCTGGGAGATCTTGCGAATCGGCGGCTGGTCCTCCTCTGATGAATCGTCCTCCTGAAATCAATACTTCGATAAACAACTGATAAATAAGAAGTGAACCATTGCAGAAGTCCTGCTTCTTTCCTAACATAACAAGTCGTTCAATATAAGGCCGACCTCGTCTACACTTTCATGAGTGGGCAGAGGGGAGAAGGAGCAGTGAGAGAGTGAGAGAAGGTCCTTCGAGCCCTGCAGGTCCTTCGAAGTCTTCGAGCCAACAGAAGACGCGCGACTGCACCCCACGCGACTGAAATCAATCGATACATGATACATCATGACGTGATAACTCATTTTGATAGAAATAGGGATCATACGATTTCTTCGAATGCTCATTGCTGTGGGGAGTTGCATGGAACTCGTAAACCTCTCGCTATCACAGGAACCTCCTACCCTTGGTGCTGGACCTCCATAAAATCGGATGGGGCAGATATACGTAGAAATAGAGAGAGAGAGGCTCGCACCAGGAATTGCAATACACTGATAGCAAAATCTGAGTGAGAGGATATCTCACTTTTCACCCCATCACGTTGAGAGAATTGGAAGGAGAGAGATGAAAGGGAAATAAAGAAATGTTCAGTCATCAATTCTCCCATCCTTGTTCTCTCGCATAGATAGAAGACAAGAAAAATAGAGAAACGAGAAGACAGAGTTAGAACAACTAGAAACTAGACATCTAAGCTAATGATTAGGACAAGATTCGATGGTGGAAGCTTTCTCCGGTGATTTGGAGAACGTTTGAGCGAGTGAGTTGATTTTTGAGTGACAGACGACACGGTGGAAAAGAGAGGGAGGGAGGGAGAGAGAGAGAGGGAGAGAGAGAGAGAGAGAGGGAGAGAGAATTAGAGGCGGAAAGACTCGGATAATGTCTCTCTCTCTCTCTCCTCTCTTTCTTTCCGGAAATACACAAGTGTTTGGGGGATGTAAGAGTGAAGAATGACTGCAGCATGCTACGCGTTCATCATTTTGTTATCTATGCAAAGAGCTCTCTCTCTCTCTCTCTCTCTCTCTCTCTCTCCCCCCTCCCTCCTCCGCTCTCGCTCTTTAAAAAAAACACGGTAGCTCAATCTAGGTTTTCTTCTGTGCAGTAATCTAACGATGTGATCGGATGTCTGATAAGATGCTAGGTGTTATGATTGATTCGCAGGTATCGATCAGGTGATTCGAGAAGCATCTGGATTTCACGAGCTTTCTTTTACGAGCGTCGTGTGATTTGTGAGATTCGACTATCGTATGTCCGACTTTTCTTCAGTGATCATTCGACGCGAAATGATGTGAATAACGAGTGAAATGGAGGGAAAGAAAGAAGGAAGGGGGTGTGTGCGACAAATTCAACACATAACATGTGTGATGCTGAAAAATAGCGCAATGGTGAAAGTTGTTGGGAGAAGAGAGGGTTGATGAGGTATATCACGCGAGGTAGAGGGGGATAGCGTGATACAAAAGAGAAAGGAACAACGGACAAGGATTGTGATCACAAAGTACGCGATACTTTGACACATTTTCCGTTATATATAACTATCTGGATGATTTCGATAGGAAATCTGAAATGTACGTAGGATTGCGGAAAGTGATAGTTGATATTTATATAATGTGTAGGGCAGGTGATGTGAGAGATGATGCGTATAGGAAGGTGCAAGAACACTTTGACAGCTGTGATGTGGAAGAGCGGAGTTCGAGTCAAAACAACACAACATGCAAGGACGCCTGATTCTCAGATATTCTATCACACTATCGCATCCGGAACTGGTCACTTCGCGATGTTCACATGATATCAGAACTACCGATATCAGAAATATCAGAACTACCAGTCCCACAATGTTCCCGTCAAGGTTCTCAAGGTTCTTCTGAACACTGTAGAATTGTGCACGCTACCAGATGAGAAACCAGTCCAGCCTACCAGTAGTTGTCGTATCGACTCTGTCCATAGAAGGCTGCATCTGTGAAGCCCTCTGCGAGTAGTGTAGTGGTGGTCGATGTGGGATGGGGAGACCGCACCCGCGGAGACCGCGTGAGCAGAGCCATGTCTGCAACACACACTACACACACTGCACCAAGCGGCACTATGCACGAAGAAACACCATATTAGAATCAGAGAAGACGCAAATCCGAGGTAGCAATATATCAGGACACCCTCCTCTCGCTTACACTGGACGAGTAATAGGGGACCAGGCGGCTAGCGGACCACCGGGACGCAGTAATACTCGGGTATCCCTATCACCTGACAGCCTCGGCGGGTCCGTTTTGACATAGGGGTCCGCTGCGACCGATTGCCTCGCGGTGTAATTGTCTCGTTACGCCAATGTGCGCGAAAGCAGAGTTCTCACTAAACACGATCGACAAAGTTCCATTATGAATACGCAACAATATGCTTCCATTGAGAATTCAAAACATTTATCAGTTCACAAAAGTACAATCATTTTACATAGATAAAACTGAAAATAATGATAATAAAACATCTCAAGAGATCACGAAAAACATATAAGTATTGTATTGCAGAAAAACGTAAATCACCCAGAACGGACGCTCAAGAATGTATTTGCAGAGAGAATTGAAACACCTAGGACATTTACAATTACAGTAATCACAATGTGATTTCTACTATACTCTCTCTCATCTCTCTTTCGTGAGCAATTCGGGACTAGTTCGATCGGTGAGCCAAGGGGCTACAGTATGAGTATAGATAGGTACAGTAACCGTAGAAGTACGGTACTCAGTGTACGTTGCTGATGAGTCGTGTGTTGTGCATGAGCTTGCTGGGTTTGAGTGCGGAAAAAAGACGTCCCCTCTCCCCGCTCTTCCGACGCTCCTTGCCCTACAAACACACAACGTCACATCCTAACTATACATAGTTTAAAACATTTTGTTCACAAAACGATACCTTGGCACTGTCACTTCGCGAGTGTGGAGACTGTTGTTTGGTGGAAGTGCGCGAATCGGCCGATTGAGCGCGCTCTCAAAGGGCACATGGTCAGTACGTTCGCATGCAAATCTCTCTCTCTCTCTCTCTCTCTCTCTCTTTCTCTCTCTCTCTCTCTCTGTCTCTCTTTCTCTCTTTCTCTCTTTCACTCTCTCTCTCTCTCTTTCTCCTCTCTCTCTCTCCCACTCACCCCTCGCCCTGATTGTGTCTTCCGGTGTGCTTGGAACGTATGGCTGCTTGTCGACCGAGGCGCTTCCTTGCAGCTGCCTGAAATTTCTAAACCTAACTATCTCACCCCTCTCTCTCTCTCTTTTCTCTTCTCTCTCCTTTCCTCTCTCTCTCTCTCTCCCCCCTCTCTCTCTCTCTCTCTCCCTCTCTCTCCACCCCCTCTCTCTCTCTCTCTCTCTCCCCTCTCTCCTCACCTCGCCGCACTCCTCGCAGTGTCATAGTCAGTATCCGAGCACTCTGCCTGTGCAATAGGGGCGGTTCTTTCCTGTAAACAAATATGTAAACAAGTGATCCCACAATCAACCACTGACCCCATTGTGATTGACATGCTGTACGAATCCGTTGTGTCTGTTTTGCGTAGGAGTCGCGTTCACCGAGTGAGAGGGGGCGTGGCCGGAGGGGGCGTGGCCATTCGAGTGACCGTTCGAGTGGTAGTTGTTGTTCGAATGAGTAGAGGGAATCGTGCTCTTCCTCTCCACCTGTAAATCGATCGATAACTAAATCAATAAATCAATATCTCACCGGCTTGATTTTCTCGTGATGGATTCTTCGGATGTGGGTTTTGTCGCGAGACATCATTTCGTACAGCTTGTTGCGATAGTCGTCAATGGAGAGCTGTAAATCAATAAATCAGTAAATATCTAGTATTAAATGGACAATGAATCGTTAGACTACCTGGATATGATCGGGGAGGGGCGGTGTGACGTCATAGTTCAGCACGGGTTCATCTGTGGGAGAGTGGAACTGGAAAAGATGAATTGTAGGTGAAACACGTTATATCGCCTGAGAGAGACACTTTTTATGAGACCGTGATGTGGAAAGGTAAGGTTTTGAAACAAAAACAAGACCTGCAGCACATAGGGATGAACCAGACACTGCTCTACTGTCAGACGCTTGTGCGGCGCGAACAACAACAACCTGAAAAAAGATGTAAACAAACAAACAAACAAACAACAGACCGATTGATGAGGTCTATGGCGTTGTGGTTGTTTGCTGCGAGGAGGGCATCGAGGGGCTTCCGCGGTCGAGACGGCATCTTCTCCAGCACACTCGCCGCGTAGTGAGAGCCGATCGAGTCGATGTCGCCCTGCAAGCCACGCCCACTTAGACTCCGCCCCCTTAGCCCCTCCCACTGAGACTCGCCCACCTTGTTGGGTCGTGCGATGGTGTTCATTATCTTCTCTATCTGGTTGATGGTGGATGTTCCAGGGAAGAGAGCCCTTCCCAATAGCATCTCAGCCAGAATGCAGCCAAGCGACCACATGTCCACACCCTCAAATACATACCTTTCACATTACAAACATTTCTGAATGGAAAGTTCAAGTCGTTTCCGATAGACTATACTCATCAGTGAAGTGGAAATATTTCAGCAATGTATCTCTGCAGAAGACAAACTTCAATTCAAGAACAGTATAACCATTTGGCGTTCGCTCACCTTTGTGTATCTCTTTGCTGCCAAGAGGATCTCCGGACTGCGGTACCACCGCGTCGCTACGTACTCCTAAAAACAAGGTTCCTTGTCGGAACGCTCTTCTTCTCTCCATTCACTAACAAGAACTAAACTGAACATGCAAGAACTGAACTAGAACTAAAGAACTAAAGCACTGTAAGAACTAAACTAAGAGTATTGACTATGATACCGTGAGTTCTGGCATGTTCTGTCCCTCTGGGTAGTCTTCTAGGGATGAGAGGGAGCGTGCGAGTCCGAAGTCCGCCAGTTTCACACGACAGTCCGCATCCAGAAGAACATTCGACGGCTTCAAGTCACTGCAAACACATCTTGTCTACTACTTCTTGTACTTGTAACTTGTTCCTACAATTCCATCCACATGTGATGATACAAATTAGCGGAGTGATATATTCATATTCCTTTCAGCTTTTCTCACGTCATGAAAGATGAGAAAGAACTAATTTTATGAACAAACGTCTTTTTTTCTAATAATTCACGCATGCAATTGGTCCTTTAGCCCTGTTATTGCACATGTAAGCCGGATTGCGAAATATCCGTATTGTTGTGGAATGCACTTTTAGAACAGAGCAGACTTCGATGCCATTCGTGGCTTTTATGTGTGAACATGAATTTACAAGTAGCTGCAAACAACTTCCATCATCATACGTTTCAGACACATATAACATATATGTTTGTATACGTTTCACCGACCGATGGAGTACGTTTCCGGAGTGGAGGAATCGAATGGCTCGGAAGAGTTGGCACATGATATACTGTTTGTGCACCTCCTGAAATGGAAAAGAGGAAGAAACAGTTTCTATTTCCCTTTCTTCATTTCTCTCTACATACATCTTCCATCTTGCCACTAACACCAGACTTTCTTTCACGCGCCTTTTCTTCCACTCTTAACACGTTCGCGGATATACGCATTTGATCTTTCTACTAGAAATTAGATGGTAGCACACTCGTGAGTAACTAATGCTAATGCAACTTCCTGCTTCTCTCTCTCTCTCTCTCTCTCTCTCTCATATCACGGTGAAAGCATCGGCGTCTAATGCATGCATCGTTGCAGATTACACCACATTATACTCACCAGTGCTACTATGAACTTATCGAACAGTGATCTATGCTTCACACGTGTTATGGAGTCGAATTCGAAAAGTCTGACTTTTTCATTTTCACGCAATCATACCTTGAGAATAGTCATTTTCTTGATGACATTGTGCAGATCTGCCTCCATGAATTCGAATACCAGATAAATGTCCCTGAAAATCAATATTATCGATGGTCTACAGTTATTGATTCTTGTGTTAATGTTTCTTGTGGGAACAGCGTTTCGGCACGCACAATTTCACATGTTATTTTTTGTCAAGTTCGTTGAGGCATGAGGAAGAGAGAGAGAGAGAGAGAGAGAGAGAGAGAAAAAGAAAGAGAAAGAGAGACATAGACAGACAGAGAGAGAGAGGAGGAGGAGGGGGAGAGAGAAATAAAAAGAGAGAGCGTTTAGTCTTTCTTCACACGCGTTGAACTTTAATTGTGGTTGTGGTCCCACGGCGAAAATGTCCGTCGTCATTCCGGAACTTGTTTTAAAGGAGTATACCACTCTAAATTTGAGTATGCAAGTATGATATATACCATATTAATGATATAAAATAGAAATGAAATTTCATGAAATAATATTTTTAAATTTTCTAAGAAGTACATAAAAATGTGGTTATAAATGCGTAGTGTATAGTGATATTCTCATGCGGAACCCTTGTGCACGCACTCAAGGAGTGTGGTATGGCCGCGCGGGAAACCGGGTGGTTGTGAGAGCGACTCGACACGGCTCGATTCTTGTGTTTTTATTGGTTTCACATATAATTTGTGTTTTTGCTTTGGTATATTTATGTTTTTGTTGTTTATTTATTCACGAATAACACTTGTTTCGTTCTATTACACTCGACCGCCCATATTTCATTTATTTTGCCGTTTTGTGTTGATCCGTCAATTTCGAAATATTCCCGAAGGACGCGAATATCGTCTAGCGTGTTTTAGTTGGTGTATCAGGCTGATCCGGCAGCTTCTGCACAATCAGGACAGGATGGGGCTGGCTGCCGACTCAGGCTGCTGACTCAGTGAGAGTGGGGAGCTGAGCAGCAGCCTGTATCTGCCTCACCAGCACGACAACCGCGTATCAATGCGCCACACGGTAAGTTGCATTATTCAATTAATCATTAAAATCGTTTTTTACTATATTTTTATGGATTTTATACGACCTTGTTTAGCGCGGGTCTGTGCGGTGGGTGGTGATACAAGCCCGAGTCGAACAAGGCGGGACGGTCGTAGGTGAGCTGTTTTTTTCAGCTTTAAAATATATTGTGAGATTGTACGTGATGAATTTAGTATATGAAATGTATCGCTAGTGTTTTGGAATATCTTATATCAGCTTCAGTGCCGCTGTCGAATGATACGATGCGAGGTGAGCATTGAATACAGCGAGGTGAGCATGGAACGACGAGTGCGGCTCGGGAGATAACCAACACACACACAAGGTGGGTGCATATTTAATTTGTTAAATTGCGTATTTACTAGGATCTAGTACAACAATGCCGTGTCATCATTCTTGCTTTCGCCTCTACACTTCTCGTGAACGCATCATTGAACTGATTTAGGCAAACATCGTTGATAGGATGTGAAATCGACTGTCTGCGTGTTACACAGTATGATTGATTGACTTGTTCTAGGCGACTGTGCAGATGTCGCTGAGGAGTGAACAGGGTGGGTCGAGGCAGCACACGCAGCGCAACTTCACCAAGCACAGCCTCGTGCAAGAAACCGCTCGCCGCACATCCCGCCGCACATACCCGCCCTTTTTCAACAGGTGCGCTAAGGTTTGTAGTAGTAGTAATAGTTGTTGTTGTTGTTGTTGTGTTTGTTTCTTTTTCAATTATTCATTCGTAAACAACCCAGCGTTATAGATGGAGGCGCAGCTGCCGGACTTTGAGCGTGAGGGCGACATCGAGTCTCCGTGGTGAGTTGGTGTTGAACCCCGACCGTCGTCGGTTTGTTTTATTGTTGTACATGTTACCATACTTGATTGATCATCAGGTGAACGGCGCAGAAGAGGAGAACAAGGTGCGCGTCAACTGGAGCGGCAAGATCTTCTCGCTGTCGTCGGGTTCACTTTTGGGATAGAAGAGTTGTTCGCTGCATTGTTCGCTATATGTTTCATACGGTTCACGTTGTTTGTTTATTGATTGCATTTGTTAATTGATTGATTGAGACCAGGCATCCTGTCTCGCTTCCCCTTCTTGGCCACATAGTGGCGCTGCGTGCCTTATTCCCTAATCCACTTGTATTGATTATAATTTGTTTTTACATATCGTTGCATAGTATTTTCTGACCTATAAAATCAATGCAATACTGCATTCTTGTTGAAATGATGTGAATGTTACATCGGTTTTGGATTTACGGGTAACTGTATTGTACATGTCAATTATTGGGTTTCTTCCACACAACACAACACGTTCTTGGTAAATTGTTTTATCATTGCAAATGATACAAACAAACAATATTATGAGAAGTATAGGTGCTCCAATTATTTGACAATGATAACATAACAGTAGTCGGCGATGAATAACATACACACAACAAGTTCAATGCAAAAGAAGGAAAGAAGGGGGAGTGATAAAGAAGGAAAGAAGGAGGAGTGATTCACTGAACGGTCCTGGATGATTTGGGTCCGGAGGCGACGAGGGGCACGGAAGAAGGCGGATCCTACAGGGGAGCAGGTCTGCACTAAAACAGTAAAACTTGGGTAATTAAACCGATAAGTAGCGGACACAGCGCGAACGGTAGAAGACGATAGCGGGCGAGACATCAAGAGTGGTAAGGCACGCTCGTTATCAATACATCATGGATCACGAAGAAGGAATAAGACGCGAAAACACGTAGGAGAATGAATGATATGAGTGAACTGGCTGTTTGTTGAAATCGATAGATATGAAATCGAATAAAAAGACAACAACACCTACTTCTAAGAAACATGACTATTATAAAAAAAAATACAAAATATATACATGCAACAGCGAACAAACATCAAAAAGTAAAAATATCAGCTGAACAGCTGATGACGGCTTGTGTACCCAATGCTTTATTATATCACCGAAACCGGAATAAACAACCGACCGCTCAAAAATCTCTAAATGTCAGAAGTGTGGCATAAAAACAGTAAGTTCATCGTTGTTTGTTTTATCGTAGTAAAATAATAATTTTGTATTAATATTTAAAAACAATTATTTTTCACATTTCATAGACTCATTGGACGGCTAATTTTGACAAGATTATCATATTACATTATGAACGAAATTGAGAACAATAAATTTAGAGTGGTACATTCCTTTAAGAAGACTTGTGACTTGTGAGATGAAACTCACAACATTTTTCTAAGAAGACTTATACCACTGTTCTACAAAGCTATTAAAAAGGGAATCAAGAGGACCAATATACCAATATTGTTGTTTCATTAATATCTCTCTTGTCTTGTACACAGTACAGTCTATTGATTATAAAACACACATTGTCATTCCAGCAATGCAACCCTGCCAGCCGTCGTTCTCACCTGTCGTTGTCTGCTTTGTGTATGTTGAATAGTTTGATGACGTTGGGATGCCGTCCGAATTCCTGCAGGAACATCACTTCCCGAAATGTCCTCTGTGAGTCCGTCTGATTTCGAAATGCATCGAAGATCTCAAAACGTATCATTGTTCTTTGTGAAACGTATTTGCATCGATTTAGATAATCTCTATTCCTCTCGGAGTCATTTCTACACGTGGCTTTGAATAGTGCTTTAACAAATGATATTATCTTTCAAAAGTACTTCCAAGTAAAAGTAGTTGGTTTGTACTGTTGTCTCAGTTGAGCAAAAGGACTGACATGTTTTCAATGGAGACATGTGCCAACAGGCTCTCTCTCTCTCATACCAGTGCAAAGCGGCCATATTATAATGAACGCGTTTACAAAGTTATGCAGTTATTATCTAAAAACACAACTTCTGTTGTAACATAACACGTCGAATAATGCTGAGAGCCTGTTTGCACATGTCTCCATTGAAAACATGTCAGTCCTTTTGCTCAACTGAGACAACAGTACAAACCAACTACTTTTACTTGGAAGTACTTTTGAAAGATAATATCTGTCCTTTTCTTAAGTTTTGTTTCACAAAATTATATTTTCATACACGTTCGCGATTCGCTGCGAGGATACCGACGCGCACCCGCTATTCGCCTCTCTCTCTCACTCACACACAGAGGGGGCGGGGCGAAAGCGATTGTCCGACGCCCGCCCGCCCGCCCGACACCAATCTCAATCCGCACTCGAATGCGGACTCTCCGTATCTCGCTTCAAATTCAATCAAACTCAATACAACTTTCTATAACTCTATCGAATAGAGATGTGAATGCAATGTAACAGTGGAAATCACTTCAAAATGAGGAAAAGTGCTTCATCCGGGAAAAGTCGTTTTTGAGCATTCTAGCGCGCGGGGACATCCAGTACAAACGAGAGGGCGCTGGCGCGCCCTCTCTAATTCATCTATTAAAACGGTTTCCAAGCAGCGTTTCTCTCTTTTTTCTCTATTCACACATCACACACTATTCCAACGGCTTCCCACAAGGTGTTCCCACTCGTGAGAAGGAATACGGAAGCCTGTTCCTGACATACGTTTCCTTGTATGTATATACTATAGACTAGGAACAAACACAATCGGGGGTAAACGTGTCAGGTAAATGAGATGTGAATGCATTGGTCTGGCTAGAGACAAACGACATAACAACATGAGTGGGTGTCGGAAAGGAGAGTATGTTTTCAAAAAAAAGGTATGCGTATGATAATTTCAAACAAGGTACCTTTTTGAGGGCTACCGTTTCGTTGGTCCTTCGGTCGATTGCCTTCCAAACTATTCCATATGCGCCCTGAAAGTAATAGTAGAGTAAGGCAATCGATTAGAAGAAACGTGAAATGTGCACAGGTAATTCGTACTTTTCCCAGCCGTTTTTGCAGCTCGAATTTGTCGACGATGTGAGCATCGACCTCTTCTGTCATCCTACAAATATGCGAATTAGACAAATATACAATAATATTAATATGCAAGTATAGTTCTGGACAAAAATGCGGATGGAATCAGTTCAAATGGCGTTATGAAAAAATGGCAAACAAAGTGAGCTTATGCTTATCTGGTTAATCACTCGGATGTAACGAAGATACGAAGACGTGAGATTTAATAGATATATGACTGTTAGCACTCTATCGGAAGAGAGATGAAGTATGTGGTATATCGAGACACTTCCTACTACTAATATAATCGATGAAGGAGAATTTCTAATTGTGACACGAAAAAGTTGGTAGAAGAGAGAGGGAGAGGGAGGAAGGAGAGAGAGAGGGAGGGAGGAAGGGGAGAGAGGGGGGAGAGATAGTGAGGTGCGCGTGGATGAATAATTCGACTGCTATGTAGCAGGTGACTGGAGGATGAAAGGTGAGAGGCACTCACTCCCCTTTCCCACTCAGTTTGCACACATACTGCATTTCAATCCACAAAAAGAGGAATGTAGCAGAAACATCACTCTAGTCTGATCACTGGAATGATACAAAAGTGTTCTGAGACAGAGACAGGGTGTTGTGTCCGCAGGCTTACGGAACAATGAGTGACGACACGAGAGAAACAATGACGGTGGAGTGACTAGCAAATGCCACGCACATACAAACAGAAATAGACTCTCTCACCCCCCCCCCCCTATCTCTCTCTCTCTCTCTCTCTCTCTCTCTCTCTCACTGACTCTCTATACTGATCGCCTACAGTTGTTGCCGGCGCCCGAGGCATTTCCGGCGAGGGGGATTGACTAAGGTAGGGGAATAACAAGTAAGGGAAAGGGGGGAGAGAGAGAACACAATACATTGAGTGATTATCGATATGGTGGTGAGTGAATGAGGGGCGTTCGTCGGCTGTCGGGGGTAGATCGATTGTGTGCCTGAGGCAATCCCCTCAGGCAGCTCTCTCTCCAGCCACGGTGACTATGGTTACCTGGCGGGGGAGCAACCGGTCACATCATACCAGGTAACGGTCAGACTGAACGGAGAGAGAGAGGGGGGAGCGAGAGGGGGAGAGATGATACAATCTAACAGTAAATTCTCAGAAATTATACAGGGATACAAAATATACGTGGTGTGTTAGTGACGAGCGAGCCATTAGAGCCACAGCTCAGCTCAGTCAGAAAACGAGAATAGCCGTCAAATGTGAGACCGAAGCGAGAATCGAAACAAAAATCAACTAAATCACTATAATATATCAAGATCAAGATATCAAGATATCGAGAAGTCATCATTCGTGAAAAATGTGGTCTTAATTTATCCCTAGAGGATTGATACAATAAAGTTGTAAAAATATGATGAATCATTTTTGCTCCCACGCAAGCCGATTATTACTGATGAGATACAAAATCAATGCACCCCTTTACTTCCGCATTGGAGAGAGAGAGGGAGGGAGAGAGGGAGGGAGGGAGAGAGAGGGGAGAGAGAGAGATGGCGATATAACATTAGAGGACGTGTTGTGATCAAGCTATAAAAACGTTAATATGTTCTTAATTAATGTTGAATTATTTACTAGCACTTTACATTTTGAAGACATACGTTTAAAAGCTTACACTAAATACCTACTTTAGCGCGATAAGTGTTATGATTTATAGACTGCATGTCACCTTTCCATATTTGCTATGAACGAGGGAGAAATCCCACAAATTATACTAACACATAAAACAGGAAATAAAGTAAAACTGACTAAAAGGAATATATGAAAGGAGGTGATACGATATTTAATCTGATAATAAAGAGTGTCTGAAGAATTCTAGGATTACTGGCCAGATCAGTGAATTCAGTTGGATGTTCTCCTCTTCGTGGCTTTTGTGGGCAGTCGGGTGGCAACTATCCACACCTGCCACCTGCCCTCAATTTGCATAATGGCTACACTGGTGGTGAGAGGGAGGAGAGCGTGTGAAAGGGTGCGAGAGAGTGTGGCAGGTGGAGAGAGCGCAGACGGGTGAGTGAGACACTTGTAATTTGATGGTTGAGTGAGCGGGTAGAAGTGGAGCTGAGCATGTGTTCACAGTGCATAGTGTAGTATGCGAGTTATAGATTTGTAATGTGTGTTATACAAAGGACACTGGCTGGCCAAACAATAAACACGCCAGTTCATTTCATTCGATTAAATCATCCAAAATACTTTGCATCCTGATTTCCCTGCCGTTTTCCAGACGCGATTGCAGCGTAAAAGTCGGCAACGAGCGACGGACGCGCCAGTTGAGAAAGACTCGACAACGCGCTCCTCCACTGACCGCCAACTGACTCCACACGCCCCGCCCCCTTACGCCCGCCCCCTTACGCCCCGCCCCATGGCCACCCAGCAGATGCGCGACGTGCGGCAGAAGACGTCGCTGGTGGCGGCTATGAACCGACTCGCCCTCGCACCCGAGAACGTCTCCAACAACAACGCGCAGAACGTGCGGAATGTGCTCAAGCCGTTGCCGCCTCTCAATCTCAAACCCGACCCCGCTACTTCCATCATACCCCCACCCATATCGCTCGACCCGCCTCCCTCCCCGTCGACGATCCGCCCAGGAAGGTATACGGCACATTACAGTAACCCGGGCATAGTACAGTAATCCAGACTCTGCCGCCAGGGGAGAGGGAGAGGGAGAGGGAGAGGGAGGGATCATCCTGACGACTACTCGCACTCTCGGGATGACCAGATCCACATTCCATCCTTCCTTCATCTTGCTGATCCTCCATTCTGTCTCGTGGGACCTCTCCCGCCCTTCCTCTATCTCTATGCTGCGTCTGCTGGAGAGACAGCTAGAAGTATCCGTCCAGATTCACACACTCGCACGCTACTTTGGAGAAGTACGGAGTACTGTACTTTATACCTACTGTACCTACCGTACTCAGGTGGCGATTCTCGAGTACACTATGGCGCACATGTCGCCAAGCCATACTGCCGCCGCATCACTCGTTCTCGCATCACATCTCACGGTATGGAGAGAGGGAGGGGAAGGGGAGAGAGATCACAACTATCACAACTGATGAGCTGCATCACGTGGGCAAACGGCTCGCTCTCTCTGTTCTCAAGGTATCCTCTCTCTTCTTCCCCCCTCTCTCCTCCCTCTCTCTCTCTCTTCCTCCCTCCCTGTCTCCCTCTCTCTCTCTTCAGCTCCACCAGTCTGTCCGTCTTGTCACCGTGCGAGTACTCTTCCCCCCTCCACTCTGCCTCCCGTTTCACTGACGCGCTGTCTGCCAAGCTCAGGCATCTCGCTGGCTACTAGGCCCCCTTCCAACACTCCTTACAATTCTTACAATTAACGATGATTTCATGTGACTTTCTCTGTGCCTTATTAATTTTTGATTCGATGGTTAAATGAATGTTATAAACTGTTTGATTGATTATTGATTATATGATTTGTGTTATACCAATGACCAGGAAGAATGATGGGCACGTGCCGTCACTGAGTGATATCATAAGGTACTGGTATATCTGGGTGATATCATTTCATGTACCATGTCAAACGGACGTTTTGCTTTTTGCAGATCTCAATTTAATTGTAGCAATAGTTGAAGAAATGATGTGTTGTTTTACTAGTTGTAGTATGTGAATCATAGTGGGGCTACACGCTGCGAAGGGATGAGTTAGCAGCGAGGAGATGAGAAGAACTAGAATCCGCTGCGGTACATGCGCCAGGGCAAACCCCGATGGGCACTTGATCAGGAGGGACGATGGACGATGGACACGCGCCGTCACTGAGTGGTACCCACGTGACGTCAAACGGACACTCGGGAGACCATCTACCCGCTGTGTTCTATCCGTACCTTTTCGAGACAGTTCAATCTGGGCAACGGCACCGCATGGGCAACGTCGGCGCGAAATCGAACTACCTGGAGGGAGATGGTCGGATCGAATCGCTCAAAAGTAAGCGTGCACCAAGTTAGCCCTTCATATTTCATAAATATCAGTTTATTTTCCTGATCGAGATGACGTGTTGATAGTGGTCTCGCTGTTTGCTTCGCTCTGTGGTTCAACTCTCGCTACTGAAGTTTTGTTGGAACAAAAAAAATACACTGAGGTAAAATACAGCCAAATAACAACAACACTCTTCAGAAATGGATCCAGTGCTCAACCTCCCCCCCCCCCGCCATGTTCAACGAGTCCAAGCTGATCCTCAGGTAACAGTCATCAAAACTATTTTGTGAAATGCAAAACAACATACTGTTGTTACTACACATTCCACACACGAAAACTGTGATGATCACGTTTATCTGTTATTCACGCGGTGTTATATACTGCTCGAGATAACGAGGTGAAGCGATATGTCAAGATATCCCTGGATATCTCCGCGACAGAAGGGCATGTGAGGGACTGTCGGATTGCAGAGTTGCTGGCAGGGGAGGACACGGATGAGTGGATTGGACTGGATGAGTGGAAGAGAGCTGCGACAGGAGATCGGAGAATCCCTCAGAGAGAGCCTAGTACAGCTACATTTTAATGGTGAGATGAATCACTCCCCCCCTCTCTCTCTCTCGCCTCTCTCTCACCCCCTCCTCTCTCTCACTCTCCCTCTCTACAGACCCCTACACGGCCCACAACGCATCTGACCAGGAGGCTTCCTTCATCTGGCAATACTTCCATGACCGACACTGGGACAGAAGCGAGTTCCCACGCAGTCTCGACACTGTCGACGTGAGTGGGCGGGGCCACAGGGGGCAAAGACTTGGACATAAGTGGGCGGAGTCATAGGGGCGTGGCGAATCCGAATCCTTGCGGGCTACGAACGCGTACATGCAGATCTGCAGCTAGAAGTAGGCTAAAGACCAGGATGAAGAGAAGAGGAATGAGTAAGTTTCTCTCTATCCCTTTCTTTCCCTATCTCTCTCCCATTCTCTCTCTCTCCCATGTCCCCTCTCTCTCCCTATTTTTCTCTCTCTCCCATTCCCCCTCTCTCCCATTCCCTCTCTTCCCCTATCTCTCTCCCATTTCCTCTCTCTCTCACATATCCTTTCCTCTCTTCCATTCTCTCTCTCCCATTCCCTCTCTCCCATTCCCTCTCTCTCTCCCATTCCTCTCTCTCCCATTTCCTCTCTCTCCCATACCCTTTCTCTCTCTATCTCATTCCCTTTCTCTCTCTCCCATTTCCTCTTTCTCACCATCTCTCTCCCATTCTCTCTCTCCCTATCTCTCTCCCATTCCCTCTCTCTCTCTCCCTATCTCTCTCATACTCTTTCTCTCTCTCCCATTCCCTCTCTCCCATTCCCGCTCTCTCATTCCCTCCCTCTCTCCCATTCCCTCTTTCTCTCCCATACCCTTTCTCTCTCATTTCCTCTCTCTCTCTTTTCCTCTTCCTCTCCCATACCCTTTCTCTCTCTCATTCCTTGTCTCTTTCTCTCTTATTCCCTCTTCCTCTCCCATACCCTTTCTCTCTCCCATTCCCTTTCTCTCATCCCCTCTCTCTCATTCCCTCTCACTCTCATTCCCTCTCTCTCTCTCCCATTCCCTCTCTCTCTCCCATTCCCTCTCTCTCTCATTCCCTCTCTCTCCAGATGGTATCGCCGTGAGTGGCTGGCTGGTTGTAGTGGAATCGTACCCCGATCAGCCAATGGGGCAGAAATCATCATCGAGACACTCTTTCCGCTCTATCTACAGTGGATATCGGCAGGGCGGCTGGACAGTCAGGTGGAAGAGAGAGAGAGAGAGAGAGAGAGAGAGAGAGAGAACGAGAGAGAGAGAGAGAGAGAGAACGAGAGAGATAGATAGAGAGAGAGAACGAGAGAGAGAGAGAGAGAGAGAGAGAGAGAGAGAGAGAGAGAGAGAGAGGTATGGGGGACAGAGAGAGGGGGGTGCATGCCGTTGTAGGAGCGTCGAATTCTGACGATTATTGCCGATGTGGTCAGGGAAACGGAAAGGAGGCGTGTAATCGAAGAGAACAGAATGTTGCGAGGGAAGAGCGTATGGTCGATGCTCGCATAGACTCATTAAAGGATTAATCCGGACAATAATAATAATAATAGTTTATCCATATGTTATCAATCATCAAACAGCACAAACATCCTAGTACCGGTTAAGAACAAAGGGTGGTTTGGCAGAGCGATGACTGCGACAGAACCTTTTGACACCCAAACGTGTATAGAAAAGGTCTGTCAATCTTAGAAACGGATGCAAGAACTTCTGAAGTTAGTAGAGAGAGAAAGCCAACTACGTCAGGACACTTCGTCGCCAGAGAGCAATAAAATTACATACGAGTGGGGTCATCTACAGTGAAACGTGAGCGGTTGTGTGTGAAAAATGACATAAGTTCGTTTCTGAAGTCAATCTTTTTGAATTGGCATACTGTGGAAGAATCAAGGTTGTTCCAGTATTTTGTAACTCGATATGTAATGAAACTCTGACCAAGGGTGGTTCGCGACGCACATGTGATTTTTAAACCATTTGAACGCAGCGAAGCAGATCTAGCATTCGGCAAAACCAGAAGAAATGGATTTTCTGCTTTTATATGACCATAAATAAAGCTGTGGACAATTCTCAAATCTGACAACACTCTACGAGTCCACAGTGTCTCAAGGGAAAACTTATGTAGCCGTTCCGCATATGATAGTTTAGGAGCAAGTAGTTTCGTGAACGATCTTTGCACCGTTTCAAGTTTATTACTCTGGGTGACATTGAGGGCTAAGAGAACCTCACTACCGTATTCGAGAACAGGACGAACCTTATACTTGTAAAAATTCATAAACAGAGACTCGTTGTGGTGGAAAGCCATTCTTAAAACACCAATTCTAGACGATGCTTTCTGTATTGTTCGTTTTATATGCTCGCCAGGATTAAGGTCTTGTGTGAGTGTAATACCAAGATCCTTAATCGATTCGACACAAAGAATAGTATGACCATCGCATTTATAGATAGATTTTATTGCACCTTTGCCAAAATGTATCACATTGCACTTAGCAGTCGACAATGACAGTTGCCGCTCGTCAAGCCAATGGAATACACTATGCAAATCAGATTCAAGTAGATCGTGGAAGTTTATTATGTTTTGAGGAATAGACAACTTCATGTCATCTGCATAGAGATAGTACGAGCAGTGCTTTATAACAGAGCCGATTCCATTAATGTAAATCATGAAAAGTAATGGTCCTACAACACTTCCTTGGGGAACACCACTCAATACGGGAATCCAGTCAGATAGGCATGTACCCACTCTAACCGACTGAGTTCTTCCCGAGAGAAATAGTTGCAACCAGTACAGTGTTTTGCCATCTATCTTATAAGATCTACAAACTTCCATTAAACGCCTATGTACTACTGAATCAAAGGCTTTCTTGATATCGAGATAAATAGAATCAACTGCTACTTTTTTTGACAAGTGAGAAACTAAATATGTATTATTTCCTGATCTTCAGGATGAGGTCGGTTTCGTTCTCTTCAATGAAGACGAGTTTTGAAGTTATGTTTGCGCAAAAAAATTGGTAAAAATACAAACAATTTTTCTACGTTTGTATCATTTTAAAAAATGGTTTCGTTGACGAGAACAAAAGCGACCCCAACCTGAAGATCAGGCAAGATTACATTGTCCGGATACATCCTTTAATCTTCGACTACGAACACGTAAACATCTTCGGCAATACGGCCGCTAAAACAGCAGCCTATATATGGGGTGAGTAGAAATGAACCGATCAAAATAGGTTCTGGTCTTATTCGATTATGATGAGTTTTCGACTACAGTCGAAACAATGAAGCGAGTTATTATTTCAGAAGACGAGCTCGCTTCGCGTGCTTCGAAGATCGCCGCCTCGTGATTGGTCGCAGATCCACAAGAGATTCCAGCTGATGACATCATCTCCGTATACAAGGATACCTTCGAACATCTCCCACAACCACACGCCTATCATGGCAACTGACGGGTACATCGCGCTCACTTCATCGTTTATTGTTATTGTGCGTATAAATTGTTTTGTCAACAATATGTATGCATGTGTATGTGTATGTTTCATTGCCTATGTCCATATTCCATAAAATATGACAGCAATCACTAAACAATTTTATCTCAAAAGTCGTAAACAATTTTATCTCAAAAGTCCAAAATCTATAAATTATGAAACAAAACACATCGCCGGGATAAGCTATTGACAAAGATTGAGCGCGGACGCTTTTGATAAATCGATATCAATCAATTGATAAATAAGGGGTGAATCGAACCATAAGACATGTCGCACACACAAGCAATTCCACAAACGAGTAAAGTTCTCAATTAGCATGGCAAACCGACGTGACTACAGTATTCTCAATCGATACAATATGAAGAGTGGAAAGTGAAGAGAGAACAAACACATGTTTCGCATACAGAAACAAGGGGACAGATGACCACACAAAGGAGAAACGAGAAAGAAACTATACGCATTGCAAATGAATGGGCGAAGGGCGGGACTGACCGGGGCGGAGCGAGGACGATTCACAGCATACAGACACCGAACGGAGAGGAGAGCATCTGAAAAGGGAACAATGATAGAGGCGAAGAGGTGGGAGTGGGACCCTGGGACTGACCTGCTAGCAGCACTTCTTCTTCTTCTCCTGCCCGCCTCCCCCCAGCTGCAGCCTCTGTCCGGGCTGCTGGTCCGCCGCCGCCGGCTGCCGAAGCTTCGCCTCCAGCACAAGACGCGTGATGCAAGAGAACATCTACAACAACAAGCCCATCAAGCATCAGGGAGGACCTCTCGAAACACTCGATTGCAAACTGCGATGGCAACGAGTCTATTGAAGCAAATCATAGCAGCTTGGAAACATGTACAAAGATAATCCCCATCGAAAACTTCTCAACTCAACCGCTCACCTCCTCGACATTTGTGTTTTGCTTGGCGCTTGTCTCGAAGAACTTGATGTTCATTGTGTGTGCAAACTGACGGGCGTCAGACTCGAGAACAACCCGCCTGTCCACCGCCTCTGCCTTGTTACCCACTGCAACACGAGTTCATTGTAAAACTCTTGTACACGTGAATACAATAAACTAATAACAACAACAACAACCAACCAACCGAGAATCTTCTGCACGGAGTCGCAGTTCGTGTCGATCTCATGGAGCCAGCGCTTCACGTTTCCGAAAGACTCGCCGTTGGTCACGTCGTACACAACGAGCACACCGTGCGTGCCGCGATAGTACCTGCACATCATACGATACTGTAGCTGCGGTGGAATGCAACAAAAATCAACTAACGTGCTGGTGATGGTGCGGAAGCGCTCCTGCCCGGCAGTGTCCCATATCTGAGACAATAAATAGATCAATATCAAAATAAAGAGCAGGATTATCATACAGATCATTTGAATCAATCGATCGATACCTGGAGCTTGACGCGCTGTCCATCAATGTCGACGGTGCGGATCTTGAAATCGACGCCGATTGTAGTGATGTAGTTCTCTGAAACATACAACATTCGGAATAACATTTGTTAAACAGAACACTCGAAAAAAGATAAGCTGTCGTTCACCTGAGAACACGTTATCTGCGAACCGCAGCAACAGCGAACTCTTGCCGACGCCTGCAAACAATCATTGAATACGTGGTCTACAGACAATCAGCAACCGCTATACCGAGAAGGTCGATGAATCATCACGAGTCTACTTCCGATTGGCAATGTGTAACGCACCGCTGTCTCCAATGATGAGCAGCTTGAATAGGTGGTCGTAGTCGCGCGGTCCGTGCGCCATTCTCAGCTGATCTGCCGCTGCCGATCTCAAATCGATTCATTCATTCCGCACCACCAACAATCACCTCCACGCACCCGCCAACAGGCCGCGATAAACAAAGAAACCGCAATCGCAGAGCGAAATCACCGATTACACATGTTCATTATGATGTTAGGAATGCTGTGCAACTAAATGAAGGTGTATAAACAAACAAACATAACACAACACGGAAAAATAAACAAAAAATAGCGAGCAAGCCCGCGCAAACGAATAAAGTGTGACACCACTCCAAAGTACATAGCGCTCATCACGAACGCGCGCGTTATTTGAAAATCGACGCCAGCTGATGATCATTTTTGTTTGTTTTTCTTTGTTCGTTTTGTTTTTGTGTTCGTTTTGTGTTTGCATATCACATTGTTTATTATACTAAAATATCGACCAGGACCGAGAATGGGCCAGTCTCTGTCGCAGGCGATCGGATTCGACGAGTTTCGCGCGGCGAATGGACTGGAGACGCCGAAGCGGAAGACTGCCAACAACAACGACACACCCAACAGCATGGAGACACCAAAAATGAAGGTACTGTTCTTCATTTGTATTGTACGAAAGACGGCGAGACTGCCGGATATCCGCACATACGTGTATGGTGCATTGCGAAATACCATGAAACGTATTGTTCTCTGTAGGTGATGACTGGCGTCGACCCACGTTCGCCCACCTGCGAGATTCCCCGCACTCCCATAGAAGTCAAGGGGTGAGTCCTTTACACTAGGTATTCACTTTATCAGTAGTAAATGAACTGTTTGATCTACTCCACGGTGGTAGTTGCTAACCTGTAGTTGCAGTACACCCCGTGTGCGTGGTTCGACTGGGTTCAGTGAGGAGAACAGTCCGATGTCTGTCCAGACCGGCAAGGCCATATCCCTCCGACAGCAAGTGATGCAGAGGAGGAAGCCCCTCCAGTCCACTAATCAGTAACCCACCTCCTACTCGTTCCTCACTGCTTTATCACATACTATCCGCTCACCAGATTCTATATGATATGCGTTTCTTTGTGAATACGTTTCGATACTCACATCTTGTTCTTCACTTTGTGCCGCGTGTTGTTTCCGTGTAAATGTAAATCCCTATACTGTATTAGCGCCTTCAGGTTATATATTTTGAATAAATTTGTCATTAGCCATTGTTCTCGTGTCCGTTGTCCGTATTGAGTGCATTTGCGTACTGGTCGTTGCCAGTGTGGTATGTCTGTTGCCCTCCCTCGCTATGCGTGTCATTCCTCTCCCCCTTCCCATATCGGACGGCCATGCAGTGTGTGGATGACCTGAGCGAGTGTCGCACCGCCCATTCCTTCCACTTCGACGTCTATGGAAACCCACGCCTCGGAGACGCCAGCATCGTCGACTCTATGGTATCGTACCATTCTCTTATTTCTGTAGTCCCTATTTGTCAAACAGTACCGTTTCCCCTCTTTCCCCACCGTTTCCCTTTGACGCGTTGTGTAGTATAAACAAACGGCCTCTCTCTATATATAAATAGTGCATTCAACTCCCAATCTAGATAGAACATCCGGAATCTAGATAGAACATTCGGATTCGAACAAACGTTTACATTACATAGTTATTAGACCCCATTATACTTTCACGCTGACGCTGACGCACCCGTGCAAAAGATGCAATCGTTGATATCGATGACGCAGCGTGATCAAAATCAATAGGTGCATCTTTTGCACGGGAGGGTCAGCGTCGCGTCAGCGTCAGCGTGAAAGTATAATGGGCCTGTTTGAGTAGTTGTTGTTGAGGACATTGCCGGTCGCTTGGCGCGTTCCCCGCAGCCGGCGACCGATCCGCAGTTCGTCGATTCGCTCGATATCCTCAACAAGCGCATTGCTGTCGGATCGGAGGCGCTCTCCGCGCCCTTTGTCGACTCTATGGTGCGTCGCTCTCCCCTCTCTTCGACCATTTCATCTTTAGATCATCAACCGCCGGGAGACCGAGCAGCAGCCGCGCGATTTTGTCATCAAATCGGCGACGGAGACCTGCGTTGAGATGGTACACTTCTCCCCTTTCATCTCGTTCTCCTCGCTCTTTCAACATTGCTCTCACGCTCCGCTCATCACAGATCCCTGGCATCAACCCCAACGAGCAGTACTCCATTGTCGACTCGATGGTACTGTGATCTACCGTATTACATAGTTCGCTTTCTGTACCTGCCGACTTATAAAAGTGAAACCTGTCGTGATTTCGGTAGCTGTATCCAATCACCGTATACCTAGCTTACCTACTAGGTATACGGTGATTGGATACAGCTACCGACGTATGCCTAGCTGATCGCGAACCAGCTGGCGCACTCTCTGGCTCCGTCGGATGCACCACTGGAGATGGCTAGGGGCGAGGACTGCGAGAACAACACCTTCCCCGTCTACTCCTCTCTCCTTCGCGACGAACACGAGTCCCCCAAGGTACAGTATACCCCGCCTACCGTACCTCTACCATATACCTAGGACCCGGTCTCTGTGTACGAGTTCACTCGCCACGACTGCCCTGCGCCGCCGCCTCGCAGCCAGACGCACAGTGTCTACGCGTTCTCGGAGGCGTCGGACGCTCCGCCCCCTGAGGCCCCGCCCATTGCCACGGCCTACAATCGGGTGACGCGCCGCTACCTCGCGCCGCACGACGCTGCTCCTCTGGTTGCGGATGACATGCATGAGGTATGACGCTTTATGAGTCTCTACCTCTCCGACTCTCTCATTGTTTCTCTTTCTCTCTCAATCTGTCTATCTATGTACTCTTTAAATGTTTCAGGACCCGCGTGCTCGTCTCTTCAATCTTCTCGACAACTACGCTAACCAGAACTAGGCATAATACATTTCCACTTTAGTTTGTTTCGTTTATTACATCTTTCTCTAGCATAATCGTTTATTTGTGAATCCTTAAACTTCCGCTTGTTTGTCAGACAGTTCAGTTCACTCTAATAAGAGACCTGTATCTGTCCATTCGGCACAACAATCTACGACTATCATAGATTCTTAAAGTGTTTTCGTTTGTACGTATCATGTGTCATGATCGCGATATCGAATGAACATGTGATTAGGGGAAGCATACTGAATGAATACTCCATAAGGGATTCGCCTGAACCAACACCACATGTGTGATTCTCTACGGAAACGGATGAAATGCATTATGTGAACTGTGAAAATGAAAGGATAGAAGTTGCGGTAGAGTGGTTCAAGTTCACCGACAGAGAGAATGACGACGACGATGAGTCTTCTAGCTATCGGTTTTATCGACGCTGAAAATCGAGTTATTCTCCTACCGTAATTCTAAGGGGACGACGCAGATCAAATTATTCTCCTACCGTAATTCTAAGAGGACGATGTAGGTCAAACTATTCTTTTACCGTAATTCTAAGAAGACGATGTAAGTCAAATTATTCTCCTACCGAAATTCTAAGGGGACGATGCCGGTCACAATATTCTCTTACAGTAGGTAACTCTAAGGGGGCGATGAAGATTCTTTTCCTACCGTTATTCTATTATAAAGAAATACATATTGATTTTTTTTCTCACAAGGTTGCTTGGCAGAAGCAAATATGAGTGAATATTCTCTGAGAAAAAATAAGTAAGAAGAGAAAGGAGGAGAAGAGAATCTCATTTCTCTCTCATAAGATTAATTAGGAGGCCTCACGTAACCTCGCATTTTTATAGAATAAATTTCTGATATTTCCAGGTTTTCATCATTATAGGTATCGATTGAAACGATTGAAACAAATGAAATTATCTTTCTTTAAATTTATAAAGTGCAATATATTTCGGCGCGCTAATGCTTTTATACCAATTATTTGCTACAATCTGAATGAGCGCGCTAATTTACGCGAAAATGTTTCTTGTTTTCGAGTGTATGTTGCTTGCATGTCCGTTTATGTGTTTTGTATGAAGACGTGGTGTTTCAGTTCCATTCATGGTAGGGACTCGCCGCTCGGGTAGGATAGCAGCCGCGGAGACCGGCAACGCCACACATGATATTGAACGTACGTTCGTGTTCCCGTAAAACAAATGTTTATGTATGTTTTTTTCCAGTTGTCAACACTGAGAGGCGTGCTGTGAAGAGACGCACGCCGAAAACTACTGTGAAGAAGAGCGTGGCCGACGAGAATCATGCGACTCCGAAGACGAGTAAGAAACAGAGGGTGAAGGAAGAAGAGCCGGCGAGGAGGGAGTCTGATTCCGGGGAGGATGCGGAGGATGCGGAGACGCATCCGAAGCGCCCGCGTCGCACTGCTAGTCGTCTGAAGAAGTACGCGGAGAAGGACGATGACGACGACGACGAGAGCAGCGTCGAATCCGACAGCGGCAACGAGTTCCAGCTCGAGAAGGTTCATAAAGGCATATTCATAAAGGCAACATTTCGACGTGATGAGCAGTTGGACGAGCCAGAAGCAAATGATTTCAGGAGTCCGTGAGCAGCGACGCGAGCGATGCGGAGATGGAGGTGGGGGAGGAGGAAGAGGAGGAGGAGAGGCCGATCAAGCAGCGTCGTCCTCCTTCGACTGCGTCCAGCAGGAGCAAGAAGTGCTCTGCGCCGTTCCGCGGCAGCAAGGCCAAGTGAGTGCACCAGGGGATGGGTACATGTCCAATGCACTCCTTCCAGGAAGTCCGTCAGTCATCGTCCGTGTTCGTCGGCGTTGGGCTTCGAGCACACTCCCGTGCCCTGGGCCCGCCCCAACCCGCCCGGGCCCACCGAGGCTGTGGTGCGTTGTTGAACTGTTGTCAAGTTACTACCATTACTAGTATTAGTATTACTAATGTTATTAATGTTTCTACTATTACTGTCACTTGTAATACTAATGTTGTAGTGATATGGTTGACAGAGTGGTTTCAGTTCAAGCAACGCACTCATCCCTCTTCGAACAGAGAGCGCAAGGAGCAGGTGTTCCGAAACGTCGCACTCCAGCTCGCCAAGTGAGACAGTCTGTGTTGTCTCTTGCTTCAGACACGTGCTGTGAATCACCAAACTGTCCCGCTTACCAACATCGGATCGTTTGTGTTGCAGGGGACGCGTGTGTGAGATGAGCACAGACGAGAGCGAGTCTGTGGTGGCGATGCTCAAGCGACAGTACCACGACAAGATCGGATGGGGCAAGACAGACACGTCGGCACAGGTCAGGGTAACGGTCACAACTTCGACTCTACCAGTTTGTGTTGTTATTAGATGGAGCAGAAGGTGGATGCCGAGGTGAATTCGTCGTCGTCGGAAGACGAGTGGGAAGAGATGGAAGGGCTGGAGGACGACAACGTCGACAAGAAGGACGACAAGAAGGTGAGTGGAATCACGGCGGGGTTGTATTTCGAATTCAGAGGTATCATTCTCGGAGACAGTATGACAATCATGAACAGCACTCTTGTTCAGATCACAGTGATGGTATCTGGCCGGGCTGCAGTGAAGGACCCGTGGGCTGGATACATGCGACAGGAGGTGAACCGATTCGTCAAGGCTAGTATGGAGAACGCGCACAAGGTAGACACAACATCCCTCCTGCTCGTCCCCCTATTCCAAGTGTTTCCGAAAGGCGCACAGTCTCGTGTCATAGACTATTATCGATCAAGTTATTAAATATTGCCGATGCGTTGATTGCAGTGTCACGTGCTATGCTACATTGCGCATCTACAGCGTGCCGTTCGAGCCGTCACTCAAGATGATCTCATTCCCGCACTCATACTGTCTCAGGTGGGCTGGACTAACATATGTGATCACACATCGATTCGAATCTACCGTCGAGCTTAGCACCACTGCGTGTAGGCGTCACTGTTCTATTGTTTCCAGATGCCAGCTGACTATTCCTCTGTTGGTCAGCCACTCACTCTGGACAACGCGGGCAAGATGGTCAAGTGGTTCGCGTCCGCCTACAAGGTAGTTATTTCTTATTTCATTGTGCAATATGTATAACGTGCAATATTAACTTTATATGTGTTAGGCGTCGTCGTCAGTGAGAGCCAAGGATGCAGGAGAATATGACCTGACTTCTCGTCTGGCCGCACTGGTGAAGAACAAGGAGTACGCGACGGATATGGACAGGGCGTTGGTGAGTGGCTGTGGCCGCAGCCGTGTCCACTCGTCCCATTCAGCTCTTGTTGGCGTGTCTTCTGTCGCTGGGTTCGTCGGCTCGCCTCGTCTGCAACTGTCGCGTCATGGCTAGGCGATGGGATGATGTGAGTGCGCAACATTGCATTGTATTCTTTGTGATCTCTTGGTATTTTAATTATTCAGTTACCAACTTCCATCGTTTGTGAATTCAATTCCAAAATATTCAAAACAAATCTGACAAACTATCTCATGAAAAATGTTGTGAAATAATCAACTGTATACAGCGAACTAGTATACTGACTGCACTATACCGCGCAATGCTGCGCGTCTTCCTTAATCTCAGTTAGCGGCACTACTCCACTATGTGGTAGCCACTCCACTCTGGGGGCGGTGCCGGGTTAGGCATCGGGGGCACGGGTGTGCTCACTATAGTCGGATTGGATCCTATATGCCATCCGTGACATTTCACATGTTGTGCAGTTTCGTGCAACACGACATGTATAGCTTCAAAGATCCAAAACGCTTTGTGAGAGGGAATCGAACCCACGGCAGCTCGCAACCATCGCGCGCTGGCGGCGCGCTCTACCACTGCGCCATTGAGGCTCACACTAAGAGGTCATTGATTCTCGCCGATATAAGTCGAGCTCAATTGTCTTTTTCGCAATAATATGGAAAACTATGAAATAAGTAAATATTGCGACTAAAGTTTGCAAATTCATATCATCATTAAAAAAATGCAAATCACATTTTCAAATAGTAAAAGTTTCTGAAAATCCAAAACATTCTGTCTTTGCATTGTAAAATAGGCCCATGGACAGCCCATGAACAATTTTGCAGAAGTGCAGCGAGAACTCATCTGCAGAATCGGGCCCACCCCTGGGCCGATTTTGCAGATGAAATTTAGACAGTCTGTAAAATCAGCCCAGGGCCGATTTTACAGACGAATCGCAGACAAAGAGGGCAGAACCATCTGCATTATCGGCCCTTGGCCGATTTTGCAGACAGACCTGATAGCTTGTCTTGGCAAAACATTCGCCGAGCGCGAGGTTCGAACTCGCGAGATAAGATTAATGTTCGCGGTGCTACACCACTACACCACGCTGGCACATGTTGCGAGCTGCATTAACTAATAGTCGACAGCGCGCACCTCAAAAAAGTATTGTGACAGCTACTTCTAATTGTGTGAGAGTGAACATTCAAATACCAAATGTTATGTTTCCAAAAGATTAGTTCCTTGGTTTCGAAACAATTACATTGACACAGTAAGCATCATCAAGTCTCGTCTCTTTGAACGCAGCGCATTGTCTCCCGTCTTTGAGAGAGAGAAGCGCAAGCATGGATGGCCTAGTGGTATCGTTGTGCAATCTGCGCGCTCGCTTCTCGGGATCGAGTCCCGCGCTCGGCGAATGTTTTGCCAAGACAAGCTATCAGGTCTGTCTGCAAAATCGGCCGAGGGCCGATAATGCAGATGGTTCTGCCCTCTTTGTCTGCGATTCGTCTGTAAAATCGGCCCTGGGCTGATTTTACAGACTGTCTGAATTTCGTCTGCAAAATCGGCCTAGGGCCGATTCTGCAGATGAGTTCTCGCTGCACTTCTGCAAAGTTGTCCATGGGCTGTCCATGCGCCTATTTTACAGAACACAAGACAGAACACTTGGAAATTGATAGTTCGTTTCATTTTTGAACTATTTTACAATTCATTCACAGAATTTCAAGAGCGATTTTGCATCATAAGTTGTTAAATATCTACCATAGACAGTTTTGCGATTTCAGTCGCATTAGTTGCCAGTTTCAAAGTTCTCTATAACTTTGCGAAAAAATCAATTGAACCCGACTTATATGTTTGCTCGTTAACTCTCATCATAGTACACTCAAGTGGCCAGTGGAGCTACATGTGCTCTCTCTTCGATCTCTTAACCACTGCCTCTATGGCGCAGTGGTAGAGCGCGCCGCCAGTGCGCAATCGCTGCGTGCTGCTCATGGGTTCGATTCCTACTATTATACGCGTTTTGGATATTTGTTGACATACATGTTGTGTTGCACAAAACTGCACAACATGTGAAATGTCACGGATGGCATATAGGATCCAAACCGGCTATATACTGCAGTCTGTCTCCCACGGCAGCAGCATCTATCCACCCAAATATATTACGGTAGCATGTACTGTACATTGTTGTGTTTGCATTTTCGTTATTTATTGCTCCCGTGTATGCCTATCCTTGTCGATTACGATTAACATTACATTAATACGCAGATCACGCCGCGTCACAGCGTGGAGATTGTGGTAGTGGAAGAGGAAGGGAAGGAGGAGAAGGGAGATGGGAACGACAAGCCCTCTTCTTCTTCAAACGGCAAGGGAAAGGGGAAGAAGGTAATCCATGAGTGCGATAAAGAATGTGGAAGCTAGCTTCAGGAGAAGCCGAAGAAGAAGAAGGTGGACAATAAGGGTACGGGCGATCGAAACTACTGGTGCGAGTACTGGTCCGTGCCCGAGCAGCGCTGGATTTGTGAGTTTCTCATTGTGTGGTCTGTCTTCTCTACTCGTTTACGCCTACGAAACGCCGTGTTGTCCTTGGCAGTTGCAAAGAAGATTTGCGAGTTATTGACATCTACTCAAGGAATGCTTTTAGGTGTGGACCCCGTGTCTGCCGTGGTTGATGGTCCGACAGATGTGGAGACGGGAGCCAGCAGCCCGATGCTATATGTGCTGGCCGTCGACAATGGTAGAGTGGCTGTGTGGTTGTCGCTTGTCCACTCCGAGCTGTGCTTGCAGAGTGTGGTGTGCGCGACGTGAGCCCTCGCTACGCGGCCGCCTATCTCACACCCGCCTTCCGCAAGCTGCGAGTCGAGGCAGACTGGATGAAAGACACACTCGGCAAAAAGGTGTGCAGTGTGTAGATCCTTTGCCCAAGCACACCTGTGTCTCCCTTCTCCAGTCGGTATTGTCAATGTATGTGATGTGTGTTGAGTGTGTTCGCGCGTCCGCCTCCCGCTCTCTCCTGGAGGACTCGTCTCTCATGGCAGCACTGCTCTCCCGACCCATGCCCACTGCACTCGCAGACTACAAGAACCACCCACTGTCAGTCGAGTCGCAGTATCGTCAACGTCTCTCATCTCATTTGAACTTTTTTCAGGTATGCTCTCGAGAAAGACTGTTTGAAGTTTGAGGCGATCTACCCGCGAGATGAAGGCGTTCTGGGGGAAGTGAGGAAGAACAAGGTAGGGAGAGATGAGAGAGAGAGGGAGGGAGGGAGAGAGGAGGGAGTTATCATTCACAGGTGTATCCTCGCTCGGCCGTTCACACTCTACAGAGCGCTAAGAACTGGATCAAACAGGCCAGGAGCGTCAAGGTAGTTTACGTTTCGTATTTTAGTACGATGATAATATTCACAATTGTATGTTCCGTTTGTGTTAGGAGGACGAGAAGCCGTACAAGGTGGTGAAGGGGCGTCCGGACTTCCGGAAGCCGGCAGAGGAGAGGGGCGAGAAGTGGCTGGATGTGTTCGGGTTGTGGCAGACCGAGCCCTACCGTCGACCCAAGTGCGAGAAAGTGAGTACACACGGGTGTGGCTGGCTGGCTGGCTGTAGTTACCTAGTATGCTTGCATGGTTTTACTGATTGTACGGAGAGTGTTGTGTATATGTGTATATTTGCAGGGTCGTATTCCGGTGAACGAGTTTGGAAACGTGTACATGTACCGCGAGGGGATGTGCCCTATCGGCGGCGCCTACCTCCGCCTCCCCAATCTCCATATCATTGCCAGAAAGCTGAGGAAGGTGGGCGGGGAAGGAGGAGTACTGTAACGGGCCAGCTGGGTGTTACTTATTCACATTTCTTTATGTCTTTTAAATGTGAGATCGAATGGTGAAAGCTGTAAATGTACTGTCATCACGTTTGTTTCCAGCCGTTTGCTGCGGCGTTGGTAGGATGGAACTTTCACGGAATGAGCAACCATCCTGTGTCAGTGGCTTTTCTCTCTCTCTCTCTCTCTCTCTCTCTCTCATTCCCTCTTTCAGTCTGGACGGTGGGGTTGTTCTGGAGGAGGATGAGGCGTCGTTCCGCGCGGCCTGGCAGGAGATGGAGAAGACCAAGTCGGAGAAGGAGAGACAAGTGGGAGATGGAGGAGGAGGAGGGGGAGGGGAGTGATGTGTTGTAGAAGCGGGATGCTCGCGTGCACGAGGCGTGGCGGCGTCTCATCCGTGGCGTCCTTCAACACGAGTACGTCAAGAAACAGTTCGCGCCTGCCACCGAGAAAAACAAGCAACGCAAGGTACGCACTGATGGATGATCTTACACATCTTACACATAACCGTTCGATAATGGATTGTTTGAGGAAAAGCCTGAGAAGGGCAAAAAAGGTGAGGTGGACAGAGCTGTGGAGACGCTGGACGATGTGCCGGAAAAGGAAGAGAAGAAGGGGAAGGACGAGGGAGAGGGAGAGAAGGTGAACTGGCCAGAAAACAGGTACACACTCGCCAGCCTCCACCAAAACGAGCACGAGCAGTGATGACGTCATCGCGTGTACATATGCATGGTGTATAGAGTTATATTCGACTTGCGTGGTAGTTCCGGTGACCTCATTTTTTTCTAAACGAGTTTTGTTGATCCCTTGTTTCTTGCAGAAAGATGTTGATGAGTTATTCTCTTGTTTTGTTATGATTGTTTACTTGTTTGCGTTTTAAATAAAACTTTTAAAAGACCTGTTTTAGGAATTCGTGTATGAGTGGGATAGGAGTTGCTCTAGAGTGATGTGTTAAGTTCCTGGTGACGCCATGCCAACCATTCCCTTATCCTCCATGCGACGGTGGTAGAACGCCTCCCACTAGACTACTCCTTCCCAATCCCGCAATCAATAGAGTCAGCTACCTACTACCCTCTGATGACTGGTTCCCCTACGACCGGATCCCCTCAACCCATTGATAGTACGCGTGCAGTAATGAAACGGGACAACGTGAATCACACAAGGGAAAAATGGTGCGGCCGGAGAGCAGCCGCTCCCCGGCGAGAAGACACAGATATTTGGTACTCGCGGCCACGCCCCCGCGCGCTGGCCTCGACGCGCAAGCACGTGCGCTTGACAGATGCTAGAAAACATCACAATGAACGTCTTGACAGTTGCGGCCAAATATTCGTTCATATTCAGACTTACAGGACAGGAGAGCACCTCTCGGTTTTCCTTCTGTGGTGCTCTTTTCATGAGACAGTGCAGTGTTGCAGGACCTTTCGAAATTTATACTTTGCCCACACCCCACACCCGATAATAGAAAATTACATAATTACAACAAACAACTTTATCCAACTGATCAACATAATATTCACAATGATTGGGGGAAGGGGAACACCGGGGGGCAGTTAGTACCATAATGTTGCAAGTACACAAGTAATCAATACTGATCCATGCAAGGAAGCATGTGGAAACAGCAACTGGAACAATGAGAGAAGAAACAACGTGAACGCGGATAAACACGAGCTCCGGATGGCACAGGGTCAACTGGGAGTGGACACTTGGGATCTTGGGAATCGGGCAGACATCATTCATATACACCCCCTAAAGAGTCTTCTACAGGCTACATACCCGAGGAACGATATATAAAACTGGGATAAGGAGAAGGGAAACACCGGTCGGCTCACTAGTACTCATTAATGGAACAACTGAGTATGAACAATCCACAATAACAACGTGTAAGTCAATGTGAGGCAGAGATGGATAAGATTGAAATGATAGATGGCACATGAGGTTAACTAGGGGGAAAAGGAGGAGTTTACCTCTACTGCCGGGCGACGTACTCGTAGCCAGCCCTGTCTAAGCACTCTACCGACCGAGAGTGGCAGAGGTTGGCATAGTTGGTGGCGGGTGCTCCGGCAAGCAGAAGACCGCGCGAACGCCGAGAGCTCACAGACTCGCCCGCGTTCGCGTAGTTCGAAGGAGCCGAAGTGGCAGAAGCGGTACTAAACATACAACTTTAGCTTCGATCCCAGTTAAAATATAAATATACTCACCTCCTGATAGCAGTGCACCTGGCCTCGGTGAACGGCAGACTGGGCGCGCGGCCACGGGGCAGACTCAGCGAGCCACCAGCGCGGATCGAGTTGCGCGAGACCTCTGACAGACACGCGTACAATTCCTCTGAAAATACACAGATAATACAATCAATGCCATGAAACGATTCTCTAACCTAGATCCACCCTTTCTCCATGCTCATCCTCCTCCTCTTGACTGCTGATTCCCGACGAGTCCTCAGTCGACGGCCGCCTCTCCTTCACCTCAGTCCTACCCATCAGCTGACTCAGTCGACGGACCATCGTATGGGCAAGACCGCGACGCGACACCATCACAGACGACTGCGGAGCTGCAAAATAAATCAAATACACACTAATTCACATGAAAACATAAGCATGATAAATAGTTATAAAGCTAACGCACCGTTGTACATGGGCATATCCTCGACGATGATCTCTGGCTGGGGTGAGTGGCTGTGCGACTGAGGCGACTCGGGCAGTTCCGGGGTCACCGGCAGACGACCGCGCGTCGCTCCAGCCGGTGCCAGCACTCCATTAGACCGCATCGAACCGTGCGAAGAATTCACAGGCGTCAGCATACTGAAAACAAGATAAACCCATGAGCATACATCACAGGTGTCGAGAATGGTATCATGTAACTATACGTTTTTCAGTGTTCAATGTGGTTGCGTTTTCACTTATCAAGCCTAGCGAAAGAGCGAGAGTTCCTAGAGAGCATGGGAAATAGAGAGACGCAGATCCGTATGTGAGGGAAACAGCGTGCGATAGTGAGAGAGTGCGCGGGAAAGCTAGACGGCGAGAGTGTGGGCGCTGCCGGCTCAGCACATGATTCACATGAAAAAAGAGCGATAATGGGCCAAACGCATCCTTGAAAATGCTTGAAAGAAAAAATCCTGTTCATAAGTAACAATTCCCTTTTACATAATCGACCCTCCTGAGTAAAAGGAAATTGTTACTTTCAAACGGGAAATTCATTTTCATGGAGTTTGAGGGGTGCCCAAAATCCCATTATCGCTCAAATATCACGGGTCAGAAAAATCGTTTTTCGGCTACAGCGGTGGGGTGCGTTTTTGAGCAAATTTCGCCATTATCAGAGTCCTGCTTTGAGTTCGCAAAATTCGACTAACCCATTGAAGAGGCGCATGTTGGCGGCAGCATCAAGTAGCAGAGGCACACGTAGCGTGGGCTGTGAGCTGGAGAGCTTCTTCTGTTGGCGCTGGGTGGGAGGGACGATGCCTTCGCCCGATGCCGGCACCATGTCGTGTCCATTGTGTCGATCAACACAGCACTCTAGACACATCACGGACGACTGAAACAACACTATTCAGTATGAACACATCAACACAGAAACAGAGAACAAACCAGTGCAGCGTTAGTTCCCAGCATCTCCAGAAGTTGCTTCTCACACGTACGGCAGCGGCGCATCTTCTGCAGGGGAGCGCGTCTTTCGCACTCGTCGCATCGATGAGTCGCTGCGTCGAGCGCCTCACGACGAACTCGCACCTTTGTCACCGCGTCTGAAATATAAAAATATTAACAATGAGTTAACATAAAACAAATACTCACCCTCGAATGCGATGTTTGTCTTGAAGGTCTTATACTTGACGTCGCACGCGGGACACTTCCGTCGTTTGCGCTGTTTCTCCTTGGAGAGGCACTTGAGACAAAACGTGTGACCACATGGGATGACTTGTGGCGAACAAAGTCGGTTGTCGAATCGGGCGTTACATCCTGCGCAGTTCGGCAACACGTCCGCTAGCAGTTCAGACGCACACATTGTGTGAAAAACTGAAATAAAAATGCGTTAAAACAAGATTATCAATACACACATACCGCCGGGGATATCGTGAACGAGTTCAGTATATTCAATGAAATTAGGGGACGAATTTTCATAGTCAGGAATATTAGCGTACATTCCAATACACAGAACTGGTCAGTATTCAATGGCAATCGAACTTTGCGAATATGAGATAGAGGCGCGGGTTAGTCATTCAATTATCAGTGAATCACGCACACGCTCAAAAACTTTATGAGCACTATCAGATAACCACATAGATAAATAGTAGAGAAGATCGCTTACTGATAGTAGGATAGTTGTACAACAACGAATGAAAGAACTACGAACGAGACGAATATAACGAAATAAAGAAGACAGATAGTGATGGTCACAGATCATAACAAACGCCCCTAATGACTCAAATGAAAAAAATACTTCTAGTGAGTATTCAACCAGAGGTGAGTATCCTGAGGCATACAAAAGTAGTTCATGAATCTCACTACCGAGAACAAAAGAGCAGCCGCCTGCGCGCGCGAATTTTAGGATCAAAGAGGACGCCGCGTCCAAACAAGTGTTTGACATCGATTCACGGGAATTGGGAACTTATATGACGACGTTTAATTTTTGCACAACATTTTAGAAAAACAAAAACATTACATTACAAATAGAAAACATATGTTTACGTACAAAATCGATTTTGCGAAAAAATTCGAATTCTGACGTCACTTATCATCAATGACGTCATAATGACAGTCGTCTTTTGTAACGTGTACGGTTTTATTCATTAGTGAGTAAAAATTTAAATCAAACTCTTGAATAAATTATTATTTCATTTGTTAGTAGGCGGTTTCTTGGCTTTCTTGACAGAAGCATCACTGTCCTTTCTCGTTTTGGACACTTTGCGGTTGGTAGATGCGCTGCTTTTCTTAGACGAGCCCTCTCGCGGCTCGCGCGTCTTGGATGTCTTTCGCTCTGGCTTCTCTCCCTTTTCAGGCTTCTTCTTTGAAGCACTTCTCTTCCTGCAGTGATACTTGGAATTGAATTGTGTTGTGTGATTGTTTCCTACCTTGGCGCATCACCATCACCCAATGCAGTCTCTACTGCCTTGATCGAGACAGATGTGCCGTCAGCGTCCTTAACTTCCTTCAAAAGGCGCTCCACGTTCTTCTGAAATATTCAGATGGCTGTTTTCTACCGTAGTATACACCCACCGTCTTGCCTCCCTTTCGCTCTCCGCTACGTCCTCTCACAGCTTGGACAGTTGTCAGTGGGTTCTCACTACTCGCTCTGATCAATCAATAGTCGATAATATTGAATCAATTTTCACCTTCTCGTCATTCGAGACTTCTGTGTGCCCCAGAGAGTGATGTAGAGGTTGCTATTGTGAAGATAATCGACTAGCTGAATAGGATATGTCAATGTGGAGATATGGATAGTGAACAAACTTCCTTGGTGACAGGTCGATAGACGTAGGTCTGTTCGTGCGCATAGGCAGGCGAGGATCCCTTAGCTGTCTGTGAGCTCGTCTCCTTCTCTCCGTAGAAACGATACTTGCAGCGAGACTACAATCACGTCATGGTAACATTCAGTTTGATTCGATAGTTCCATATTCACCTGCACAACGCGCCTCGGCAGACCGACAGCGGCTAATAGGCGCACCTACGAACATAACTCTTTTTATATATCACATCCATATATTTTGAATACCTTGAAAGCCATGTTCTTTCCGACTAATTCTTCTGGTTTCTCCACGAACTCTCCGCGAATCTCCTTGCCAGCGGGAGAGCAGGGAGTGAGAGAGACCTAGGATACCGTAGTCTCACCCTATCTCCATTGTCTCACCGTCAACTGTGCGATTTCATTGCCAGCAATGTCGCAAACCGGGAACGGCTCCTCGCTATCGACGAAGTAAGATAGAGACTAAAATCATGGTATGTATTATGTATCATTTGGGGGGGGAGTAAAACAACCTGTAAGAACACCACTGCAGATCCTAGAAAAACTTCAGAGGAACCAGGCTCATAGAAGGGATCGCGTTCCTGAATAGTATGTTGAGAAATTCTACGTGGAAAGTGGGCACACCTTCGTAAGGTTCCAGTCAGGATCGCCGTCGATCTTATTCTCGTACATTTCCTGCATACCGTAGTACCTAAAACACATGGAGAGTGAATATCTACTTCGAATATCCTCTTACCGACTCATGAATCGTGCCTTCTCCCACAAAAAGTGAGTGTCTTCCACGGAATTGTAGACTTTGACCCACACCTGTAACATGTTTGAGTCTCCCTCTCTCTCTCTTCCCCCTTCTTCCTCTTTCCTTCACTCTTTCTCCCCCCCTCTCTCTCTCTCTCTCTCTCTCTCTCTCTCTCTCTCTCTCTCTCTCACTCTCCTCTTACCTCTGTGAGTCCATCCTCCAATCCCCTTGCTTCCGCAGAGACCAGTGCTATTTCGAACGTCACATTGCGCTAAAATCTATCGTTATAGATTGTATTGATTAATCTATGGTGTCACCTTGAGTTCTGTGCTCATTGCA